>CM061271.1:33530000-33830000 GCA_030848825.1 Tadarida brasiliensis
ATCAGTGAAATAAAAAACTAGTTCTTTAAGATCAATTAAATTCATTAACCTCACCCGGCCGGTGTGGCTCAGTGGTTGAGCGTCGACCTGTGCCAAGAGGTCGCCAGTTCGATTCCTGGTCAGGGCACATGCCCAGGTTGTGGGCCCGATCCCCAGTAGGGGGCATGCAGGAGGTGGCCAATCAATGTTCTCGTTCATCGATGTTTCTATCTCTCTCTCTCACTTTCTCTCTCTCTAAAATCAATAAAGGAAAAAAAAAATTTTTTTAATAAAACTATAGGTTAATATCTCTCATAGACATTGATATCTTAGCAAATTGAACCCAGAAGTATTTAGAAAACATTACACACTATAACCAAGTGGAGCTTATCTTGAAAAAGCAAGGCTGCTTCAATATTTGAAAAATCAAACAATGTGATCTACTCTATTAATAGACTAAAGAAGAAAAACTACATAATCATATCAGCTGATATAGAAATGGCATTTGAAAAAATTAAACATTCATTCAAAATTTTAAAATCCTCAGATAACTAAGATAGAAGGGAACTTCCTCAACCTCATAAAGGTCATGTACAAAAAGCCAACATCTAGTATCAAAGTTAGTAGTGAATCACTGGATGCTTTCCCCTAAGATCCTCTTTTACTGTTATTTGACATTGTACTAGAATTCCTAGCCAATATAATAAAGCAGGAATAAGAAATAAAAGGCATACAGACTGGAAAGGAATAAAAATATCCTTATTTGCAGATGACATGATTGAAACCAAAAGTGACCAAAAACAACAACAACAACAAAAACAACCCTCCTCCTAGAACTGAATTAAGTAAAGTCACAGGACATAAGGTAAAAACAAAAAATATATCTGTATACCAGCAATGAACAACAGAAACAGATATTTTAAAAACATTATCACTTAAAATAGCTCCAAAAATATTGAAATAAATTTAACAAAACATAAACAAGATGTATATGCCGAAAACCACAAAACACTAATAAAAGAAATCAAAGAAAACCTCAATAAATGGAAAGACATAATGTGTTCAGGAATGGGAAGACTCAACTCTCTAAACTGATATAAAAATTTACCTCAATTCCATTAATAACCCAGCAGAATTTTTGTGAAAATAGGTAAGCTGACATTTACATTAATATACAAATTCAAAAGAACTAGAAAAACTAAAATAAGTTTTGAAAAGAATAAAATTGGAGGAATCACATTACCAGATTTTAAAGTTGCACTATAAAAGCTAGATTAACCAAAATGGTGTGATATTGGTGATGTAATAGTCAAGTTAGATCAGTGGAATAGAAACAGACAGCCCAGAAACAGGTCAACACAAATATGGTCAATTGGTTTTTAAGAAAGGCCTAAAAACTGAACAGACACTTCTCCCAAGAAGACTTAAAAATGGCCAACAGATATATGAAAAGATGGTCAACTTTACTAGCTGTTATGGAAATACAAATCAACACTATGATGTGATGTCACCACATACCTGTTAAAATGGCTGTTATCAACAAGACAAGTAATAAAAAGTATTGGAGAGTTTGTGCAGAAAAAGGAAACTTCATTCACTGCTGATGTGAATGTAAACTGGTACAGCCACTATAGAAAACAGTATGGAGGTTCCTCAAAAAAATTAAGAATAGAATTACTGTATGACCAGAAACCCCTCTTCTAGGCATCTACCCCAAAATTTTGAAAACATTTATTCATAAAGATCTATGTACCGCCATGTTCATTGTAGCATTGTTCACGGTGGCCAAGACATGTAAACAACTGAAGTGTCCTTTGATAGATGATTGTATAAGACGTGGTACATATATACAATGGAATACTACTCAGCCATTAGATGAAATACTGCCATTTGTGACAACATGGATGGATCTTGAGAATATCATGCTAAGCAAAATAAGTCAGATGGAAAAAGTAAAAATCTATATGATTTCACTCATATATGGGATATAAAACTGAAAGCAACAAATAAACAAGACAAACAAAAACTCATAGACACAGACAACAGTATGGTGGTTACCAGAGGAAATGGGGGATTTGGAAGGAGGTAGTAATGGGTAAATGGGATCAAATATATATGGTGATGGAAGGAGATTTGACTTTGGGTTGTGAACACACATGCAATATACAGATGATGTATTATAGAGTTGTATACCTGAAACCTATATAGTTTTATTAATCAATGTCACCTCAATACATTTAATAATTTTTTTTTTTTTTTTAAAGAAAGGCTCGCCCTGGCTGAGTAGCCCAGCTGGTTAGAGCATTGTCCCAATACACCAAGGTCGTGGGTTCGCTCCCTAGTCAGGGCACTTACAAGAATCAACTAATGAATGCATAAATAAGTGGAACAACAAATCGATGTTTCTCCCTCTCTCTCTTTCTTTCTCCTTTCCTCTCTCTCTAACATCAATAAAAATAAATAAAATTAAAAAAGAAAAGCCCAAAGAATAGTCTTTTCAACAAATGATGTTGGACCCATTGGACATTTGTATACTTAAAAATGAACCTCAACCTAAATCTCACACCTTGCACAATTAATTCAAAATATAGATCTAAATCTAAAATATAAAACTATAAAACTTTCAGGAGAAACCCTCAGAGAAAATCTTCATGACCTGGGGTTAGGCAAAGAATTTTTACACATGACACCAAAAACATGATCCATAAAAGAAAAAATGGATAAATTGGACTTGATTATAATTTAAAACTATACAAAAGAAACTGGCAAGAGAATAAAAAGATAGGTTATAGACCATAGAATATATTTGCAAATCACATACTGACAAATACCTTATATATAAAGAATTATCAAAACTCAACAGTAAGAAAACAAACAACCCTGTTTTAAAATTAACTAAAGACTTGAATAGACATTTCACCAAAGTAGATAAATGGATGGCAAATAAGCTCATGAAAAGATGTTAGTATCATTAGTCATTAGGGAAATGCCAATTAAAACCACAATGAAATACCTATTAGAATACCTAAAATAAAAAATATTGATAATATCAGGTTCTTGAGGAAATGCAAAATGGTAGAGCCACTGTGGAAAAAGTTCGGCAGTTTCTCATGAAGTTAAAAATACTATTATCGTATGACCTAGCAATCCCACCCCTGGGTATTTATTCTAAGAAAATAAAAACTTCTGCTCACATAAAAACCTACACACAAATGCTTACAGCAGCTCTATTTATGATTATCAAAAACTGGAAACAACCTAAATGGCTGTGAATAGACAAACTGCGGTGCATCTCTACAATGGAATACTACTCAGCAACAAAATGAATGAACTACTGACATATGTAACATCTTGGATGAAGCTCAAAGACATAAAGGAGCCAGTCTCAGAAGTTTACATACTGTATGATTTAATTAATATGACATTCTAATAAAGATGAAACTATAGTAATGGAGAACAGATCCATGGTTGCCAGGGGTTGAGGAGATAACTATAAAGAAGTAACACAAGGGAACTTTTTAAGATAATGGAACTGTTATATATCTTGATTATGGTGGTGGTTATATGAATGTATTGTATTAAAATTAATAGAACTGTACACACATATACACACATAATTTTACCATATGTTAATTTAAAAGTAAAACTAAAATATGATGTATATGTTTCAATATTTGAAAACAACTTTTATCAGAATAAGTATATATTAGAAGATCAAAATTCAGAGGCATTCATAAATTCCTTCTCAATTGTACAGTTGAACTATAAAATGGAACATTATTAGAAGACTAATCTTGCTTAGAATGGAGCTAGATACTGCTTCCAGTCAACATTTTGTATTCTCATAAATCAAATCCATAGCAACTCAAAGGATATTCTTGAATGGTGCTTTTATAAGGTTTAGAGGTTGTGTGTCCAACGGTGCTAATTAATTATGCTTTTCTTGCTTTTAAGGAGCCCTAACGGTCCATGGAACAGAATTTTTAAAAATTTTGACAAATTTGGGAACAGGGCATAATGAGTATAAACACAGGCTCTGGAACTAGACATGCTGGTTCAAATACTAGTTTTACCACTTTCTATTTATTTGACTTGGACAAGTTACTTAGCCTCTCCATGCCTCGGTTTCCTTATCTGAGGATAATAACAGTACTTACTAACTACATAAAGTTATTATAAGTGAGAATCAAATGAGTTAATATACGTAAAGCACTTAGAATAGGGCCTGGCACATATTAAATACTATATAAGTGTTTGTTAAATAAAATGCATTGAGTTCTTGTCCATTTGTCGGTTACATTACCTTATAGGTATGCCATGTGACATTATAACTGATTAAATACTCAAATTATATTTGCATGACTCAAGTGGAATTTTACTCCTTTACTAATTAATATGATAAAGATGTAATTGTAAGTTTCTGCACTTGAGTCTCTCCCTCAAAACTGTGAAAGTTACAGTGTGTGGGACTCAAGCAATAGCTCTAGTGAAGATAAACAGGCATTAATTAATTTAGCAAATTCAATAAGTATCAAACTGTGGGTGTCAGGGAAAGAAAGCCAGTTTGACCCTAAATTGTGCTGATAAATCTATAATATCACACTAGTCACACCACTCTTTTTTTTTTTTTAATTTTATTTTTCTTTATGATTTTAGAGAGAGAGGAAGGGAGAGGGAGAGAGAGATAGATACATCAATGAGAGAGAACATCGATTGGCTGCCTCCTGCATGCCCCCCACTGGGGATTGGGCCCACAACCTGGGCATGTGCCCTGACCGGGAATCGAACTGGCGACCTCTAGGTGCATGGGTCGATGCTCAACCACTGAGCCACACTAGCCGGCCTGATCACACCACTCTTAAAGCATACGCTCCATTCTAGATTGCATACTTGATTGAGTTATACAGACTAAATCTGTGCAGCCCCACTGGCAAGAATGAGAGCAGTAGGTAAAAGTTCTAGGGGAAAAGATTTAGGCTCAGTATAAGGAAGAGCTCTCCAAACATGAAATGGGCTACCTGAGCAGTTAATGAATTCCATGTCACCAGGAATGTTCAAAAAAGCTTAATGACCAGTTAGTTGGTGGGCCAATTATGATAACAATAACCACAATCATTTACTAAATACTTACTATGTTTGCCCCAGGTCCTTTACATACATTATCTTCAATCCTCTTATCAATCCTACAATGTAGTAACTATCACTATTTTATAGGTGAAGAGACTAAGGCCCAGGAAGGTTAAATAAATTGTCCAAAACCCACAGCTACTAAGTGGCAAAGCTGTGATTTGATCTACATCCTCTAACTTCATAATATACATTCTTTCTACAATTCCACACTGCCTCTGGTTAAAGATTTAATGACATTCAACATTCCTTTCAATCCCGAGAGAGTGTGACTCCATGAAATTGTATTTTCCTAGACATACCTAGATCTTCCCTTACAATTTCTATAGCACTGGAAATTGTTGTAGAAAGGAAAAAGATGAATGTTCTCTCCTTTCTCAATGTTGGTTTGTTACTTCTGTGAGAGAGATGAGTTCCAAACTAACACACCAACTAGGATATAAATAGACAATGAAATTAACAATAAATTGGACCATGCAGAATAGATTTGCAGTTTCTTACTCCTGAATTTACTTCCTATAGAGTGAGATTTTTAAAAAAAGAGGTAAAATGTTTTTTCTCTTAAAAGCAGCAAATAAACACATTAGTAGTAGAGATAAATCTATGTCCTTACCTCCCCATTGTTCCTCTTTGGCTAACTCTCAATTAAAACATGATTCATGAGAATCTATGAGAATGTTTTCAGAATTTGTTACAGTAATCTCTTACCAACTGGAAGTGGTGACTGTTACATTCCTGCAAAGTGCTATGTTAGATAAAATCTTCATTGGCAAGTTCCAGGTTTCACAGAAAATAGGGAATTTACAGGAGAATAAGACAATAAAATTTCCAATTAATCAGAAAAGAATCATTTCCCTCAGTTGTTCATGAGCTCATATTCTGAAAGCCATGATCTGCTGTGGAAGATGGGGTTTGTTTTATATTAACCACACTTCCTTTTATAAATTTCTTGATGCAGCCCTTTCTGTATTGATATATCATGCTTTCTTGCATTTGCTTTCTCATTGGTATCATTTTTGCAAGCCTTGGCAACATTCTTAGTAGCCATCTGGTCTTTCCAGAAAAGACGGGCATGGTTTTTCCAGGCCTGATCCACTGTTACTCTCTGCTCGGGTAGACAATAGCAGACCTCCTCTCTCTGCCATCTGACCATAAGATTTGGGTAGGGGTGGAGATGAGGGTAGAGACAACTGTAGTTAAGTTCTTTGAGATAAAAAGTTTTAAAATTTAGGCATACAAATATGAAACCACATTGTGACAAAACTAAGATTGGCAAAACGGTAGATGACAAGGAATTATTATATATATCTTCTTAGAAATCTTCATAACTTCTTAATATTGTAAAGTATACTCCCAAACCTAGAATTCAAATTTAGCATTCATTTGTTAAGATTCCAAAAAAGTGTGTGTGTGTGTGTTGGGGGGGAGAGGGGGATAAAAAGTTCTTGCATGCTCAGGACAGAAGGAACAAATCATAGAATCATGAAATTATGAAGTTGGTAGAACTATCCCAATCTCAGACGAGGAAACCCAGAAAGGCTACCAAACATGTGACAGGCCACAGAGCTGGTCCTCTCATTAAGTGCTGTCGAAATTTAGAATTTCTCAAATACTGTCCTCAATAATCTGAATCTTGCATGCTTCAAACTATTTTGACAGAGGCTTTGCTTGATCCTCATCTACTTCACACACTATACTTGGCAATACTTTTCTGTGTTGAGTACAGAAACAGAATTTGGGGATGATCATTAAAATGGAGTGTCATGGAATGAGGAGGAAATGATGTTCCCCTGCAGAGAATTTTAGTGGTCTTCCATTGTTGGCCTATGAGTGTGAGTTCATGTGCTGGAAATCCTCATGATTCACTCAACTTAAGAAATAAGCTTATTCACTCTCTTCCCCCACCTCCCTCAAAAACAAAACAAAACAATCACTATATTTCATGACTTTAGACACCATTCACTTAAACTGTTTCCCTTTTACTTCCAAAATTCCCAAGGAAAGGCTCCTTGAATACTGACCTGTGAGGACAACATGATAATAAACTATAGAAAGCCAGTTTATCTAGCATAAGTAGGATTGAATGATAGATTGGAACATTCAAGAGTATCTAGACAGAATCCTAACACTGCTTTTATCTGGTTAAGAATCATTAGCACCTCTTCATCTTTTTGCAAAATACCACAGAGAAAGAAAACACCTGTTGGGGAGTCAACCTCTTTGTCTCCTTTCCTTTACCATCCCCTTTTCTGATCCCTCCTTTACCTGAGAACCCGGAAGACATAAAGGAATGGGTGTGGGCCATACCTCTGGCACTGGGCCTTATTTGGCATTGAAAGCTCTCAGAATGGTTCTGCTATTTAAAGTTAATAAGCAGCAGACTAGAAAGTGGAAAGGTTTGTGAAACTCTATCACACACACTATTGTGAAGTTGAATGGGACTTTGAGCACTGCCAACTAAGTATACTTGATTTGTTTCCTGCCCTTCTGTAACTCAAGTTACAGGCTTTGCTTTTTCTTTTATTTTTTTTTTTTACCCCTTTGTTTTGTTCTTCTGGTTCCAGAAACACTAACAACAAAAAGGTAGGAAGAGTGATTTTAATGTTAGCTTGCTAGTGCACTACTTCTGGGCCTCTTGCTAAGGTGAGAGAAGAAAGTCTAATAGATATTTCATTCGTAAACATCTAAAAACAGCAAGTTTTGCCCTTGTTTTTGCTTTTAGAAGCCATGTGCTCAGTCTTTGAATAGGATATATCATTTATTTCGCTCAGTAAAACTCCCTCAATTTTAGGAACATTTCCATGAGTTGCACACAGTAAATATTTTACAAAATGTGTTGTGCTCAAATGAGTTAATTTTATATGAAGAATTGCAGCTCTGATGTTATGATAGGCATGTGTTCTCCCTGCCATCACATGAAATCTTGTGGAATGGGTCCTAAAAGGCCCCATTAGATATGTCCTATTTTTTTTTTTTTTTGGTGGTGGGGGAGAATCAATTAAGCAAAACATTTGTTAAGTCCCCTCTATGTCCTAGGCATGCTCTTTTCTCAAGAAGTTCACATCTGATAGAAGAATAGAAAAACTTAGACCCCAATTATAATTCTGTGAGATGAGTACTATGCCAGTGCTAAGCAGAGTGAATTATGGAGGCTAACAGAATGAACACAGATTTTAGTGTACTTTAGTATTCTTAGAAAATAAAAGAACTCAATTTTTCTGTTACATTTTAGTTTTACTTATGCTTCAAGGTTACAAGTTATTCTGGCTAATAGAGAAACAGGGAGAAGAAAGGTTTTATGCAATCTTAATTTTTTAAATGTTAAGCACCAGCACACATTATTTTCCAAATACTTTCAAGGGCATTTTTCTAGAATCAGGTAAATGAGAGCAAGCAAGTGACCTACTTACAGCAAAAAATGCTCCAGGTTATAAAGGATGGGAAGCCAAGTGCATCCTGGAAACCACAGCATCTGGTCTTGTTTTATGCTTCATCTATCAATCTGCTGTTACAGGAATTGAGAATTAATGTTTCAACGACAGTACTGTTTCTTCTATTTTGGCTGATGAATTTATATCTTTGTTATTCTTACCCAACCCCTCCCATTAAAACACACACACACACACACACATTTGTAAAGGTCCCAAATGATTCCTAGGGAGATTACTCTTTCATCTTCTTCTTAAAACTTTTGCTGATAAGGCTATACTATAGTAAGGTTAGACATCTTCCAAAGCTATTCCTTGTTTTGATCAATCCTGACTTTCCACAGATGGTATCATTTGAACAGTGTATTCTCAGCACTGTATTAGAGCTAAAAAACAAAATGTTGCAGATTTAAAGTAAATATCTAAGTTCTAGAAAATGTTTATTGGTAGCATTAACTGTAAAAAACATATATACAATTGGCAGTAGTGCTTGAGAAAAGAATTACGTAGCAATGTAAGATTGTGAATTAGTGCTATCTTGATAACATGAGAAAATTACATATATGCTCATTTTTACATATACTCATCTTATTTTTATTAAAAAAATTTTTTTTCTTTATTGATTTTAGAGAGAGAGGAAGGGAGAGAGATAGAAACACCAATGAGAGAGAACATCATCAATTGGCCGCCTCCTGCCTGCCTCCCACTGGGGATTTGGCCCATAACCTGGGCATGTGCCCTGACTGGGAATCAAACTGGCAACCAACCGCTGCGCCAAACCCGCCGGGCACATATACTCATTTTATTTATTTATTATTTATTTATTTATTTATTTATTTATTGTTAATCCTCACCCGAGGATATTTTTACATTTATCTTCAGACAGAGTCGGAGGGAGAGAAAGAGAGAGAAACATCAACGTGAGAGAGACACATCGATTGGTTGCTACCCACACGACCCCAACCAGGGTCAGGGACGAACCTCAACTGAGGTACGTGCCCTTGGCTGGAATCGAACCTGGGACTCTTTGGTCCACGGGCCAACATTCTAACCGCTGAGCCAAACCGGCCAGGGCCATATACTCATTTTAAATCGTATAAAGTTTAAAAACATAAAAGCATAAAAAGTTGATTTACAATAATATGTTCTTTGAACTTTACTGTTGTATCTTTTAGCTCTCTGTGCTTTTTATAGAATGGAGCTATAATTCATCTTTCGACTCCTTTCAGTCTGTTGAAATTTTAATTTTCCATTATTTTTACCTTGATTTCGTCTTATTTCAATTGGAGCGTCAAGCATTTAATCTTGGTCTTTCTCAGTGCTTTCATGGCTTCAGGTACAGCGTAATATTCTTGCTTTACTTTCTTTATCCTCCCATTCTATTTAATTTAACTTGTCAAAATACTAATTAAGATTATTCTTTTCTGATGAAATATTTTAAAAAGAACCAAAGTTACCAAGTGACTATTATACTGGCATAATTACTGCTATATAATTTTACCTACTTGTTGGAGTTCTACTCTTTTTAAATCACTGTCAAGTGAATCATTTCTAATAAGTAATGAATAGGGTCCAAAAATTTCAGATTTGTTTTTCCTTCCAAAGAGATTTTTTTCTGAATCTCATCATGAGGCTTCCTTGTGTTAATTTCTAGATGTGTCCCGGGTGGCTTGCTAGTTCAGCTGACCATATAGGCTTTGGGGTCTGGGGCAATAGAGATTTTTGTAAAAGCACATCTGAAATTATCACTGACTAGGGTAGGATTTTTCAAAGTGTGGTCCAAAACTATTGTTATCCATATAATCTCAGAGGCTTATTCAAAATGCAAACCCCTGGGCCAAAACCTAGAGCAGTTAAATGGGAACCTCTAAGATGGGGACCTGGGGATCTGCATTTTGCCAAGTTGTCCAAGTCTGTATAGTTCCACAGTGAAATGTGAGAGCCTTTAAATCTAAGGAATCCTTTCCCCTTCAGCGTCCAGTGCACTGGATGACCTTGGCTGCAGAGCAAACTAATCACACCCTCATCCAACTAACAAAAGCAAAGGAGAATTTAGTTCTATGGGGAAGTGGGGGTGAGGGGAGAGAACCTGCCATAAACGGTTTTAAGAGATACTGGTTAAAAAAAAACAACCTTTCTACAATAAATATAATAATTATTTTTAATATCTTGATTCTAACAATCACAGAGGGAAGGCCCAGAAAGTCCATAAAAAATCTGATGTTATAATTTCCTGATTAATATTACACATAATGAATTATTTATTGAGCCCCTACTGTGGGCCAAATATGGTGTTTTGTGCTGCCAGGGATTATATAAAGCTATCCTGGGATGAAAAGCATATGTTCACTCTGCTATATTCTAAAAGAACCTACTTGATTTAGTGATTGCTGGAAATGAATATGTATGGTATGTGGAAAGGCAGTAATTTGATGTCTTAGGGCCCAGACATAAGAGGCTTCCTAAGGATTTCATTAATACAAATTAAGTCCAAAAGATATAGGTATAGGCCCATAGTTTATAGCCAAGCCACTGGAAAAGGAATGAGCAGCAGCATTTATTTGGGGACATGTAGACTCTTTATGGTCAGTCTTGATTACTTTATCCAACAATTTCCTTTCCTATACAATCATACCCCAGTATTAGACAGATATATCTACACTAGCTGCAATCATATTGGAAATTTCACCTCATTCTAGAACTCATCCAGGATGTCCCCAGTAGGGTAATCTACTCTCTCCTCATGGCTTGCCTGAGACTTTTTTCTGTTTTAGCATTGAAAGTCCTATGTCCCAGAAAACCCATTAATGTCAGACAAACTGGGTAGGTTGGTCACTGTGGTCCTTAGAGCAAGGAAGGTTAAGGTCTTAGTTGACCTAGTTTCATTCAGTGAATGATGAAAATCCGCTACCATCTTGAATTTCTCAGCTCATTTTCCTTACCAGTGGGTACAATTACCCTATCGGGCCACAAAACATAATGTTCTCTCCTTTAGTAGCCTCTACCTTTTAGCTCTGTCAAGGCACGTTCCCATGAACATCCCAAACAAAAACTCAGATTGAGGATAATCCCAGGGACCTAGGTGAGAGTATATTCCAAGACTTCTAAGATTGCGTTACAGGTGGCTTGTTTTTTTTATAAACATTGTGCGAGTCTCATAATCCTGTTTTTCTCAAAGTTCTATCTTCCTCTCTAAGTAATCAGTCTAGTAACACTCCCAAACAGTTTCATATCATTAAAAAAATTATACTAAGAATGTGGACACACATATAGTCAAAAGGCCTGGATGTAAAGCATGAGCCACTTACAGTAAATTTCATTCTCATTCTTGTCAATGACGCCAATCAGTTTTTAAATATTCACACATCCCTATCTTTCCATCCTTACCCTTTAAAGCCTCATGATTTTGTTACTTCATTTTCTTACCACTTTCACCTAGATTTTGAATTTAACTAGTATTAAATTACTATCTCAAAGACAATATGTAAAGTGTAGGGTTTGTATTAGATCTAGTCTCCAGTGAAATTTTGCCCCTTATTAGGTGTATAAACTTAGGAACCTTTATCAGAGTTTTAAAATTTGTTCATCTATTTTTAAAAAAATGGTTATTTTAGAGGATTGGGTTCTTTTGAGGAATTTGGCAGACATGAAGCACATAGAAGCATATTGCCTGACACCCAGTACTGACATTCAAACTGTAGCTATTGTCCTCACTGCAGCATCACAAGCTTGTAACAACGGCAGCCTTCACCAAACTCATCAATCAGGCTGCAGAATTTTAGCCATCAAAGATGATGCCTAAAGCAGAGGCACAAACTGCCTTCCCTAGGAGAGTAGGGAGAGGAACTATCTCACCACTTCAGTCTCACAGCCTCTATCTGAAGTAGTAATGCTTCTTATATCTGAGGACAGTGTCTAATGTCGTTTCGCCCCCTGGCAGTGTGTTCAGGAGGCTCTGGCTTTCAGGTTCGCTCCCTTGGGACCTCTTGTGTCACGTCTCTCATTCTGGAAAGGGGAAGGGGTAAAGAAAAAGGGAAGTCACCGAAATGCAAAACCAGTCACCAGATGCTCTATTCTGTCCCGGCTACCGGCCCTGCCTGGGTGGGCTACACAATCGTTTCGCTGTAAGATTTTCAGGCGCCACCCCCAGGTATTTGTCAGCGCAGATAGGTGGGAGGAGGGTGAGCTCACCCTAGAAACTGAAAGGCAGATGGTAAGGGTTGGCCATGCGCGTCAGCGTTTTGGCTAAAGGACAGAGCAGTAGCATGCGGGTTTGCACTGGGGTTAGGGGGAAGAGGGGCGGGAGGAAGGATCAAACAGGAGACGGGGAAGAACTTCTTTGCGGATGACACAGAGCATTTCTTTGCACTCCCAAGAAGGCTCCCCTATTTGTCAGTGCGGTGCCCGGAGCCCGCGAGCAGGGGAGGGACTTTATGTCACAAGCACCTTCCCCAATTCCCTATCTGAGACTCCAATGCTAAACGCAGAGCCTTGGAGAAGGCTGCAGGCGACACGCCGGCTTCGCCCAAAGCCTCAGTCCAGCAGAGAGCAGGTTAAGCAGCTGGCGCACGACCTCGTTCCGCCCCAATCCCCGGACCATTTCTAAAACCCGGAAACGCACCCGTCCTCGCTGACAGCCGCGGGTTGCGCATGCTCGGTGCGAGGGGGCGGGCCGCGGCTGCGGCCGGAAACGTCCTCTCCCAGACGGCGTTTCCTTCCTGTGTGAGACTAGGTAAGGGCTCCTGCTGCCGCTGTTTTTGCACGGGGTGAGTAGCGCGTTCCCGCGAGGCCTCGTGGTACGGGCGCGGGATCCCACTGAGCTCCTTTAGGGGCCGGCTCGGGACTGGGAAGCCCAGCAGGAAAGGTCACCTCCCATGTCCCACCTCAGTGCTGCCCCCCAGCTTCCTCCAACCCTTGGCATCCCACGGATTAACCTCCAAGGGCGTCCCGGGCCTCTCCTTGGCTTCCTGCCCCGCCTAGGCCCTTAGGTCTGTGTTAGGGCTGTTCCCAAGAGTCATGCCGTTACCTACCGGGAATCTCTGTAAGCAGCGGGGTCACTGCTTGGGGTCGTCCCGGGCGACCTCAAAACCAGGCTCTTATGCAAAGGCGGCCAGAATGAACTGGGTCTGATTGTTGCACTGGCACTGCTACCACTTAGTGCAAAAGCAGAGGTGGTTCTTAAGGCCTGGGCATGTCTTTGCAGAGGATGATGTTTACCTGTCGTTTGTGTGAAGGTTGGCAGTCTTTCTTTGACATAGGCTGTGTTCATAGGACCTGGATATCTGCGAAACTGGGACTTTGGGGTTGAGAAAAACTTTGTAAAACACTGCAGTGAATCAGGACAGAAATGAGAGAGACTATAGTGTGAACACTATCCCCATAGTCCTTAACCTGTCAGTAAATTGCTCATTGACCAGGTAGTACGATTTCAAAGTTTTCTACCTTGAAATGAAATTATTTCTTTAAAATGAAACTATCTGGTGTCATGTTTACCTAACAAATAACAGAATTACAGTATCTTGTGATATTACTTAGTTGTTCATAGCACCATCTGTGTTTTTGTACATAAATGTGTGTTATTTTGTTGATCCCAATGTTAATACAAGGTCGAAATACATTCCCTCCTGCTGTGTGCACATGCAGCTTTTATTGTAAATTCTGTTGTAATGGTGTTGTTGCTGTCACGACCTTACATTGCAGGCATATCAATGCCATATGAATGATAGATGAGTGTGCAATAAAGTATATACGGTTACAACCTACAAGTAGAAGTTTCAGTTTCATTTTAGGATTTTGAGGTCATTTTAAAAGATGGACTAGTTTCGAAATGGCCATAGGTCTAGACTGCTGTATTACAGTTAATGATTTAATTATAGGAAATATATAGTTAACAGGTTTTGTATCTTGATATTTTTATAGGATTAAAATTGTTACTATCTTGATGACTGTAATGTACTGATAACAACCCTAGTTATTCATGTAGTTCAGTGAACATCCAGTAGATGGCAGTTTTACCACCAGTAAGTCAAACTTGAAATAAATTAAAACCTTTTATTCAAATATCTCTAGTTTTCACAGATTGTTAAATTAAAACCCTTATTTTGCCTATTGGTTTATTTTCATTTATGAATAATGCCCCCGCATAATGATACCATGTATTCCATCCAACTGCATTTTCAAATTTACTCTGTTGGAATAAAAGCTAGAGAAGTCAAATTTTCACATCCTATAAGAAGTATAATATTGTTAACCTATTTTTAGGAATTCATGCTGATGGAAGAAACCACACTTTGATTTGTTACATGAAGAGACATTTTAATTAGGTGGCTTTTCCCTAGCTCCATTAAAAAATACAATTAATATGATAACCAGACTATGCATTCCTTGAGTAAAGTAATTGTATCTTAGCCATTATTGTATATCCAATATACAGTAGGCATTATATATACATTTTAATAAGTTTTATTGTATGATTAAATCATTTAACATTCCTAGGCCAAAGTTTCTTCCCTCCAAGTGAAGGCTTTCAATTATTTAGTTAAGTTTAAATTAAATAATGTCCTGTTGTAAAGTGAATGGCTTCTAGTAATGGAGAAGTAAAGTCAATGGAACCCTTGACTTTTCTTTGGAAATCGTTCAAAAATCTGGCAACAGTTGTGTTGGAATGGTTGAATGGGAGGTTTCCTGCAGTTGCAATTTATCTGTTGAACAAATAATTATTGGATAGCCTCTTTTTAAAAAAACGGGTAAGATACAAGTCTTGTTTATAAGGATTTAAACTCTAGTTGGGTAGAATAAATATCACATAAATTCAACAACACAACCGAGTGAATAATATAGAGGATTAATGTGATCTGAAAGCCTTCACATGCGAAGTTTAGATAGAATTTGACTAATCCTACATGAGTGGGGAGAAGTGGCCCACCCAGGGTACCAGGTAAATAGGCTGGAGGGAAAATAACAGGGGAATTTTCACATTCTAGTGACACCAATTTTTGAGAATTCCCATTAAGAAGCGGTGAGAAGTAAAATGCTTAAGTTACTCTTTACTTAAGAGTTACTGGGCCTAGATTAGAATAGTCTTTAATGGCTGGGTTTCCTATAAAGGGAAAGATTTGGGTTCTTTTTAATAGGGAGGAGTATATACTCTTGAATGGAGGGGAGGTATCTAAAAGGAATTTAATATTGATGGCACTATTTTAGAGAGAGGGACGTGAAGAGGATCTTTAATTGAGTAGTGGTAGTGAGAAGAGAAAATAATTTTAGAGCTGGAATGACCATAGATATTAATCTATGCAGTACCTAATTTTTACCTGTTGCTGAGCCACCTGTACAAATTCTGATTTATTCCCTTTCACGAGTGCAAAATATACATTCTCTTTGTTTTTCTTCCTTGTCATATAGCACTCAGCACATTGCTGTGTTGTGAGAGTATAAAGCATTACTTGAAGCTGAGATCCCTACTCCCAAAATGTGATAGCCACATCGTCCCCAGCAAGCTTATTCTTCTGGGTAGTCATTGCTTTTGACAGGGGTGTGCATACATCCTGTAAGCCTAGCTGTGACTGATGTAGCTGCTCAGGGATATATGTCAAAGTAGGTATATTGCCTTTTTTTTTTTTTCCTGTCTTGGGTGTGGGCTGTATTTTTGTGGTTCAAAAATATTTGAAGATTCTCTTGCTTCAGATTTAGCTGAGTTGTAGGAAACAATAGTATGGCTCAGAAAATTAATGTTACTTATTAAGGAAATGGCATGTTTAAATTTAAGCAGGCCTTGCCCTGGCCGGTTTGGCTCAGCGGTTAGAGCGTCAGCCTGCGGTCCAGAGAGACCCGGGTTCGGTTCCCGCTAAGGGCATGTACTTCTGTTGCAGTTTGTCCCCGGCCCTGGTTGGTCGTGCGGGTGGCAGCCACTCGATGTGTCACTTTCACATCGATGTTTCTCTCTCTCTTCCTCTCTCTCCCTCCCACTCTATCTGAACAAAAAATGAAAAAATGTCCTCGGGTGAGGATTAAAAATAAATAAATAAATAAATAAATAAATTTAAGCAGGCCTTGACAACCTGTAAAAGTAAGTATGATGAAATAGTGAGTTCACAATTTGAATTTCCCTAAAAAATTACCTGGTTTACATTACACTTAATAGAAGAAATTCTTACCATCACATTAGTCAAGTATTTCATTGTTGGGCTGCCTTTCTTCAGTTAGATTAGTGTTATAGTCATTATTTTTCTAGACTCTGAAATAATTATTTTAAAGATGTTTATTGTATTTTTTGAATAGAATGATTCTCTACTTAAATTATATGAGCTTTTAGGAAGGTTCATTAAAAATTCTAGTACATTAACCTCAGTTTCTAATCCGTCCCTTCAGTTTCCTAGGGGAGCTTAAAATGTGTCTGTTTACCTAACATTTAAAAATCCATTTCTCCTCAAAATAAAACACTTTTTAAAGGTAGGTAATGTTGAATTTAACTAGTAGTTTTTGTTGCTTAATTTAAGGTTCTTACCAGCCTCCCAATTTTGATGACTAATTATTACCTAGTGACATTTCTGTTTGTTTTTTAAGGGCAGCTGTCAAGATGGTACATGCTGAAGCCTTTTCTCGTCCCTTGAGTCGGAATGAAGTTGTTGGGTTAATTTTCCGTTTGACAATATTTGGTGCAGTAACATACTTTACAATCAAATGGATGGTAGATGCAATTGATCCAACCAGAAAGCAAAAAGTAGAAGCTCAGAAACAGGTATGATTAAAATATTTGAGGATCATTTTTGTTGTAGCTAGCAGATATTTTCCCATAAAACTAAGGATGTAGTGGAATTATAAATTAATGAGAAGTTCTGTAAGATTCACATTAAAATGTTTTTATGTCATGTTTAATTTCTTTATTCCTGAAAATAATTGTTTCTCAAATCCTTTTTTATATATAGCAACTTAGAAGAGAAAATGATGAAGAATAAAAATATTATAGTATTTGGATGTGAACATTCTCATTAGATTATTTTTGTCAGCCATTTGTTACCTAAAGGAATCTAGGTAAAATTTTTGAACAGATTAAACAAAATTTATCTTTAATAAGGTATATATTTTGCTTTGTTTGATATTGGAAATGTGGATAATACTGGCAAGCTGTCAATCTTAGACTTATAAACTACACCAATTTCTAATTAAAGAATTGCTAAAAAGATGTTATTGTTAATATAAGTTGTAATTTTATGTTTCAGCTACTGCCTCTTGTGTTCCTTTCCTCATTAGGATGATATACTTGTTTTGGTTCCTATTTTTCTTTAAAAAACAAAAGCCTTCAAGGAGTCTTTCAAATTTTTCTTGCTGTTTGAGGGAAAAATGTTTTATTCATGGATTTTAGATTTCTTCTGAGTTGTGACTCTGGTACATTCAATAAACCTTTATTGAGCTCCTAGCAAATGCTTGGTGCCAAGGATAAAAGATGAATAAATCTTATTCTTTCAAATGCTGTAGGCTGGTGTGAGAAATTGGGTTATAAAGAAATGACTTCTACAGTGCTATGCATAGCTCTTAAATCAGTGAAAACTGTAGTTTTATAATTACCGCTTAAAGCCTGTATATGTCTGAAAAGCAATTTGGACAGTTGTGAGTTTGTTCCTGAATTTGATTATAAAATAATTGACTCATTTAGATTATATCATTTTATTAGTGAATTCATAACTCTCTAGGAAGTCTGACCAGTGTAGATTTTTAAAAAAATGAATTTGAGTATATTCACACATCAACCTAAGTGCAGCTTCCCCACCACCACCTGAATCATGAAAGTCAATTTAAGTCTAAGATCAAATTATTGATAAGTCATGTTATTAAAAATGTTTTAAGAGCAGAATGTGACTTTAAACAGAGAATTTTGACATTTATTTTCTTGGATTCTAAGAGCCCTGGAATACACATGTGGAAGACATGTAGAAAGCTAAATATAGATATGTAAGTAGTACATGAATGCACTCGGCCTTTATTTTAAACTATGTGTATAATATTGTTAAAAATATCAGGCATGTAAGGTATTAGATACCACATCTGTCCTCGTAGTGCCCATGATATGGAGAAAAGACTTGTTCATGACAATATAAATCATTATCATAAGTAAATTATCCGAATTGCCTAGTGAGTAGTGAAGACAGAAACTATGGCATTTAGAGAAAGCATACACTGATGATTGAGGCAGCTGAGGATGACTTCATGAAAGATCTTGGCCTCTGGAATAGGCAAGGACAATTTTAAGTAGAAAGAAAATCATGAACAGAATCACGATGTGGGTAGGAATAACAAGACCTGTTAAAGGAGCAGTAAATAGACTAGTTGCATTGGAATAGAATGCTTATGCAAGTAACTCATAGTACCTAGAGGGAGAAGTAAGGGATTAAATGATAAAGGATGTTGAGTATAATGTCAGAAAACAGTTCTACTTTTTTTTTTTTCTTTATTGATTTTTAGATAGAGAGGAAGGGAGAGGGAGAGAGATTGAAACATCGATGAGAGAGAACATCGATTGGACGCCTCCTGCATGCCCCCTAAGTACTGGGAATTTGGCTTACAACCTGGGCATGTGCCCTGACCAGGAATTGAACCGGTGACCTCTTGGTGCATGGGTCAGTGCTCAACCACTGAGCCACACCGGCTGGGCAAAAATATAAATTTTTTAAATGTGCATGTCAGAGACAACAGTAGGCACAGTGGATTGTAGTGAGGAAAGACACAGGGTCATAAGGAGTTTCCAAGAGGAGGTAAAGAATGACTACAGTTTTGGACAGGCATTTCCACAGAGTGGCACAGAGAGTACTTTAGTTGTGACCTCAGTAAAAGGTTTTTAACTTATGTTTAATTAGTTCATCTCTCTCTTTTTTTTATTCTTTACTTGTTAATGCCATCTCTTTCTAAAACTATTCTTTCAAAAGAACAACCAATTTTAGTGATCTTCTAGAACCTGAATGAAATGAGTGTTTCTTTTGCTCCTTTTCTCCATTTCCTCTTTCCCCAGTTTAGGCAAAAATATTAGTTTCCTATTTCCTACCCCACTTCTTAATTTTTTGAATCATATTTCACATAGAGGAAAAATGAAGTACCATGAAAGGATAAAAAATACTATGAAACTGTAAAAAAGATGGGTATGCAGTAAAATGTAAGCTTCCCTCCTACCTCTCCCTTCATAATCCAGTTCACCATTTTTTCTCCATAGACACAACAACTACTTGGAGAAACCCACTTAAAAGCCAAGCAAATATTGGTGACTAGAAAATGTAATTGTCATTAAGCTGTAAATGTCAAACCAACACATGAACATAAGCCATTTTTAGAGTAATCCAATTGTAATTTTGTTTTGCTAGTTAAAATATTTTAGTAATAGACATTCAGTTAAATGTGTTGAAGCTAGACAGAGTTTCGTGGTGGTATGGTGTTTTGGGGTACTTTCTTTCCGTTTATTATTTTTTTTAAACCATGTTCTACTCTCCCAAATGAGGACTATTAGTGTTTCCGCTGACTATAAGCTTTGAAATTAGACAAATTAGGTTTGAGCCCTGGTAATGCCAGTTTCTAGCTATGTAGTCTTGGCAGTTCTTCTAATTTCTTTGACCCTTGAGTTCATTATCTAAGAAATGAGAATAATAATAGCTATTCTCAGGATGGTTTAAAGGGTTGATTATAAAGTACCCAGCATAATGCCAGGCATGTTGTGGATACTCAATAAACATTAATTTCTTTTTTCTGTCAATGTTATGAATGCAACCTGAAGACATTGTTAAATGAGATTGCTGTTGTGGGGAAAAGATTCTAGGTAAACTTGGCTATAACAATTTCTGGCTAAATATGGTGAAAAACATAGTTGATTTTTTTTTTTTTTTTTAGGAAACCCCAGATATAAATAAAGGTTGTTATTATTTAAAGCAAGAGGTAATTTTGGCGTAGAGTAAAAATTAAGGTCACCTACGTAATGGGGGTTTCTTAACTCAGCACTAATGACATTTGGGGCCAGATAATTTGGTGGGGAGAGTAGGGGACTGGTTATCATGTGCCGTCTCGAATGTGTTTAGCAGTATCCCTGTCTCTGCAGACTGGATACCAGCAGCACCCTTCCCCTCACCCAAGTTGTATTTTCAGACTTTGCCAAGTGTCCCCTTGGGTGTAAAATCATCCCTGGTTGAGAACCAACCCCTGTTTTAGATCGTGGCCTAAAAAAGAACACATGTGAGATGGCTTTATGTTTATAGAATCATAATGAAAAAGAAGACTTAAGTTAATGTTGTTACAGATACTAAAATAGGGTACCTTATATAGCTGACACATACAAGATTTAAAGGCAGTGAAAGAGGGAAAGGGATCTGGGAAACGCAACTTTATCCACTGAGTAATTTTACAGGGGGATGGCTGAATAGGAATAATGATGTGGTTCATAGCACTTTTTAAAATGCTTTTGTTACTAGGGTAAGATCAACACACATTTATCCTAATCCTTTAACCACTCTATAACTATAATGCTGTGTGATTTGAATTTCCTTGGAGAGGAGCAAAACCCCTGACCAACAGCAAGATCTTATATAATCACAAGTATTTTAGGAAAATGTAACAAAAATTTAGGTAAATACATTATTTAGCAGAGCACCTTTATTTATAAAAATGTCCATTTATTGAAATTTAAATGTTATTTATAGATTGTTAAAGACTCTTTAGTGGTTACAAACTTCCATCATATAATTGGGGAAACCAAGGTAACGTGTGGTGGTTAGAGTATGGGCTCTAGTATTGGACTGCCTAGATTTGTACATTGCTTCTTTCATTGGCCCACTTTTAACCTAAGGGAATTACTTAATCTGAGTTAAACTTCAGTTTCTTTTTCCATGATGGGGAAGAATTGTGCCTATCCTATAGACTCACTCTGAGGATTCAATGAATTAATCTGTTTATAGTATTTTGACATAATATTTGATACACTTAGTAAATGTTTATCCTTGTTATCATGACTTTTATTTTAATTGAAAGTATTGTTGCATTGCTCATAGGTTTAAGGTTAGTTTTGTCCAGCTCTAAAAATATATGTAAGTATACTTCTAATTCAGAATAATTTTTATTATATCTGGTTGCCTAGCACCAGGAATTGACTTTAACTGAAAGGGACAGCATCTCAGAACAATGCGAAATTAGATAGTTATAAACACCTTTGTAGATACCTGGGTAATTTAAAGGAAGTTAGGCAACTGTTTTTAGGTACTCTGTTAATTTCAGTAAAGAAATTCCAGTTGTCCATTTCTTGATATCCTTAATTCCTCAGTCTTTCATCTTGAGTTTTCATCTGTCATGATCATCCTAATAGGAAAGAGAAATCAAGTTGGACCTTAGAGTCTCATTGGAGCAGGGTGAGGCCCTGTATATATTTCTTCAGTCACGTACCCTATTTTCTCATTTCCCCTCATTTCCAGGAGCTGGTTTAAATTGCCATCATTTCTGTGGAGTAGACCCTCAAGCTTTTCTTTACCTAAGGATTTACAGTGGGAAAGGATGAGATCCAGGGGCCTAGAATATTCCTGAAAAATTCTTGTATGTCTGTTCATTGCTTTTTAGATTTCACAGATGCCTGTTTTGAAGTGCCATTATCTAAATATTAAACTAAAGGAGGTTGCTTGTTTTGTTTTGTTTTTCTAGGCAGAGAAGTTAATGAAGCAAATTGGTGTAAAAAATGTGAAACTTTCAGAATATGAAATGAGTATTGCTGCTCATCTTGTAGACCCTCTTAACATGCATGTATGTACCTTTAATCTTATTTAAGATATTTTTTTGTCTAGAATTTTGTGTCAGTGGTTCCAAAGGCCACAACCAGGTTTGATGATTCTCTAGGAGGAATCACAGGATTCAGTATAGTAGTACTCACAGATATGATTTATTACAGCAAAAGGATGTAAGGCAAAATCAGCAAGGAAAGAGGGTCATGGGATGAAGTAATAAAGTCTGAAGGAAATCAGGCACAAGCTTCCAAGAATGTCCTCCCAGTGAAATCACACAGGATACACTTGATTCTTCCAGCAACAAGTTGTGAGAACACATGTAAAATGCTCTCCATCAGGGAAGCTCATTAGAGACCTTATGCCAAGGGTTTTAATTGGTACTGATCTTGTAGACTTTGTTTTTCTAACGTCTACCAAAATTCTGAAGGAAAACAGGTATTCACCACAAACCGTATTGTTTCCACAAACAGTTTAGGCACAGTGAGCTGCTCTTACCAAGGAATGATGGGAATACTCCTAAAACCTAAGTTCCCATACTCCAGCCAAGGGCCTGCATTGCAAGCAGGACTTTCTAAGGATAATAATCTCAGTCCTGCGATGTTAAATTATTTTTGTGCACATTTGTTTAGTTAAATTTGTGCTTTTTTTAAAAAAACCCTCACCTGAGAATATTTTTCCATTTTTATCTTCAGATAGAGTGGGAGGGGGAGAGAGAGAGAGAGAGAGAGAGAAACAAACATCGATGTGAGAAAGAGACATCGATTGGTTGCCTTCCACGACCCCGACCAGGGCCAGGGACTGAACCACAACCAAGGTACTTGCCCTTGACCAGAATTGAACCTGAGACTCTTTGGCCCAAGGGACAACACTCTAACCACTGAGCAAAACCGGCCAGGGCAAATTTGTGCTTTTTAATATTTGCCTTTGTAGCATATAAAATGTATTGCTTTGCCCAGCCGGTGAGGCTCAGTGGTTGAGCATTGTTCCATGGACTGAGAGGTCCTGGTTCATTCCAGGTCAGAGCACATGCCCAGGTTGCAGGCTCAGTCCCCAGTAGGGGGTGTGCAGGAGGCAGCCAATTGATGTTTCTCTCTCACATCAGTGTTTCTCTCTCTCCCTTGCTCTGTCTCTAAAAAAAAAAAAAAATCAATAAAAAAACATTAAAAATAAATAAGTAAAATGTATTGCTTTAAGTCATGTGGATATTTGATTTGGAGTTTAAACCTAGATTTTCATAATGAGATATGGTAGGCAATGCAAGATTTTGAATTCCAGTTTTTCCATTCATGGCCTTGGCAAATTATTTTCTCTTTGAGTCTCAGTCCCCTCATGTATAATCCAGGGAATTTTACTGGCTTATACATGTATAATACCTGCTCTGTCTACTTAAAAAGGGTTATTATGAGGATCAAACTAATGTAATTCATAAACTCTAAAAAATCCTATGTGAATATTTTATAAGAGGTATAAATAAATTTTGTAACAAGAGGTATAAATAAATAGAATGAAATATGATATCCTATTCCCTACTTTAGAAAATAAAAATCTACAGTGTGTTATTATCTGTGTGCACAAAGACATACATATCCTCAGAATTAATCCTCTATTTGAATTTGATTTATAAATTTACAATGGTACTTTTTTGAGACCTTACCTATATTCTCTTGTGAGTAAAGCTGTACTGACAGACTTTTTTTTGCTACAGTGAAGGTAGGTGATGATTTTAGTGGATTTGGCTGCAGTATTTCTTTTTTTTTTTAAGTTGTAAAGAAAGTAAGTCTGTTGTAAATATTGCTTCTGACTGGCCCCACGTTCATTCTCTTTACTCAGCCATATTAGAGTTAGGTTGATTTTTATTTTTAAGATGTTTTTAGTTAGTTTATTTTCCGAAAAAAAATTTTTTTAAAGTTGAATCAGAAGGCTTTAAAATATACAAACTGTGTCTATTTTTAAACTCTTTGTTCCCTGCTTATTATTTATAAAGACAAGTTTTAACAGTTTTACTTTTGATTAATAAAATTCAGAAGTCCATTTTGGTGGTGTAGACCTTATTTCTAAAATTCATTCCTATTTTGTTTGACAGCATCATATATGAATTAGATGCACTTCTGGTAGCTCTTTTGGATCAACAGTGCTAAATTAACTGAGCTGGTTCTCAATCTTCTTGGCAGGGTATTTCCCCCTCTTAAATGGAGTAAATTCAGCTTATTAAGTCCCCGCAGAGTTTTCAGTGCTCTTTCTTTTTACTAGTAGGTAGTTGACTATTAAATTCCTTCTTGCAGTGTCATAGTAGTTTAATTTATTGCTATGAAAAGTCTTTACTCATATGAATATATAATTTTAATCTTTTATTATTTATATGTATCAGATTAAATTTTGCTATTTGGGGGAATTTTTTTTTTTTAATTTCAGTGAGTAGACATCAGTTGTAAACTTCATGTTGACCTTACCTTTCACCAGGTTACGTGGAGTGATATAGCAGGTTTAGATGATGTCATTACGGATCTGAAAGACACTGTCATCTTACCGATCAAGAAGAAACACTTGTTTGAAAATTCCAGGCTTCTGCAGCCCCCAAAAGGTAAAGTAAAAGTTTATATTTACTATGGCTTTAAAAATCTTGGAACCATTGAAACTTTGTCATTATAGAACTGGTGGGTTTGAAGATAGATTTTCAAGAGAATGCTGAGATCCAGTAAACTGTTATAAATACTAGTTTTAATATAATTGCTCATTCTTTAGCTCCTCAAATTTAGATAAAAAATTTCCCCTATAGTTACATTGCAAAATAATCCCTTAATTTCAAACTAATTTATTACTGTCAAGTAAATGAAAATTAGGGAAATCAAGGTTTAAAAAAAAAATCCAGCCTGGCCCGTGTGGCTCAGTGGTTGAGTGTTGACGCATGCACCAACAGGTCGCTGGTTCGATTTCCGGTCAGGGCACAAGCCTAGGTTGTGGGCCAGATCCCCAGTGGGGGGCATGCAGGAAGCGACCAGTTGATGTTCTCTCTCATCGATCTTTCTGTCTCTCTCTTCCTCTCTCTACTCTCTCTCTCAAATCAATAAAGAAAAAAAAAATCCAAGCCCTGGCCAGTTTGGCTCAGCAGTTAGAGCATTGGCCCGAGGACCAAAGAGTTGCAGGTTCGAGTCCTGTCAAGGGCATGTGCCTCGGTTGCAGTTTGTCCCTGGCCCTGGTTGGTCGTGCGAGTGGCAGCCACTCGATGTGTCCCTTTCACGTCAATGTTTCTCTCTCTCTCTCTCTTCCTCTCTCTCCCTCCTACTCTATCTGAACAAAAAATGAAAAAATGTCCTCGGGTGAGGATTAAAAAAAAAATTAAAAATTAAATAAAATAAATCCAAAGTCACAAAATATGGGTTTTTTTGTTTTCAATTAAGACTTTCTAAAAAAATTTAATTTATTGGGGTAACATTGGTTAGTAAGATTATGTAGGTGTCATATACAACAACACTTTTTTGTTGTTGTTCCACAGTTCTAGTGATTTTTTTCCCTATTAATTATTTTTAATGCAATGATTTTTTTTTTAATCCTCACCTGAGGGTATGTTTTCATTGATTTTTTTTTTTTTTTAGGGAGAGAGGAAGAGAAAAAGAGAGAGAGAGAGAAACATTGATTGGTTGCCGACTGGGGGTTGAACCCACAACCTGGGTATGTGCCCTGCCTTGAAATCAAACCCATGCTCTTTTGGTGTATGAGATGACTCTCCAACCAAATGAGTCACACTGGCCAGGGCTGATTATTTTTTACAGGAAATAATGAACTATAGATGAACTAGACATTAAATACACCTTATTTTTAAGGAAAACTTTTCCTTGTTCATAGTTAGTAATCACTTTGAAAGCCTTGGAACTCAAGAATTGAAAGGGCTTGGGAGGAGGGTGTCAATGGGGGAAAAAGGAGAAACATCTGTAACAAAGTAAATTAATTAAAAAACAAAAAGAATTGAAAGGGCTTATAACTGCATCCTTAAATATAATACTTTGATTCTTGTTCATTCAAATATTAATCCTGTTTAAGCCTTGTTACAGGTATTTTAAATGAAACTCACATGATAACCTGACAGAGAGATGGAGGTGTATTGCCATGCATTCAGATACAAATGCTATAGTATAGCTTATTTATTTTCATCTGGTGGAAGGAAGCTTCTCTTTATTGCTTTGCTAAAACTAGACAAGTTTGATAAAGTTGATAGTCAAGTCTGAACTCAAATTATTAGGCAAGTGCATTTTTAAAAATAGGATTTTTAGAAGTATCAAAATAGCACTTTGTGTAAGTTGTAGTTGCTTACAATCTTACTAATTTTTCAGCTCTATCAAGTGCATTAATTTGTATTTCGAAGATAATTGAGGCCAATACCTATACATTTAAAAAAATTTATCTTTATTGTTGAAAGTATTACAGATGTCCCTCTTTTATCCCCCAGTGACACCCTCCTCCCCACTCCCCTCCCCCTTCACCGCACTGTTGTCTGTGTCTGTTGGTTATGCATATATGCATATAAGTTCTTGGGTTACTTGTACATTTTAATGAAGTAGATAATTTTTATTTCTGGTAAATAGAGGACAACAAATTACCACCATAAATGTTATGTTCTTTTCATTAACTAAAACAATAAAGCTGTTTATTAGGTATTTCTTTTTATTTTCTGAAACAACAAAGCAGCTTTTTTCCCCTCTAACAAAAAGCATTTAGTTTATTGTGATATTTTTCCCTCAAAGAAAGTGTCTAATGATTTATCTGAGCCCAAATCAAAAGGGTAAGGTAATTACTTACTCAGTTTCACAACAGTAGAAAATTTAAGACAGACAAATGTGTTTTTATATGTGGTAAGACAAAGCTCCTTTTCTTATCAGCGATGTCTTACTCCAGGTAATTGGGTGACTTCACCAGTTGGATTTGGTTTAAAGCCCCAGTTAGCATAGCGGATACAAAATTATGAAAAAATATTTTAACAGTTATGTGTAAATCTGCTGCTTATTTGAAAGCTTTATCTAAACTTAGAGGTGGTTCCTATGTGTATTTTAAATGCTTTAAAGTTACACGAGTATCTCCTGATTATGTAATCTTAATGTTTTGCTATTTGAGCTTTTTCAGCTTTGCATTTTTGGAAAATTTTTTTATTATGAACAAAAGTTTGAAAAATCATTGATTTGCTTTTTGATCCACAACATAAATTGAGTATTAGTATACAGAAACAGGGTATGAAATCAGCAGTATGCCACACTTGTTCCATTTTTAGACTGAACAGGTTACCTAGGTTAGAGTCATTGCTTTATTGCCAAGTTTATGTTAGCTATAGACAGTCATTACTGTCTAAACTGAAAGTGATCACTGCCTCATGGACTACAAAACAATACTTTGAGAATTGACTTGTTATATACTATTCATGCAGCCTGTGAGATTATAATAAGATTATATGAAGACAAAGTTGGAGCAATCATGCCACTAATTGGTTATGAGAACATGCCATGATATATTAGTGGCTGCATAAAAAAATGTAACCCTTGTCTCCCCCAAACATTCAAAATTTATAACAGTTAAAATTCCATTTGAATACTTTATGGCTCCATCTATAAACTCTGAATTCAGTAAATATTATTTTGGCATGTAAGTTTTATGTTTGTGAATTTCATCATATTTCATGTTTTGATGCATTCTTAAAAATGTAGAAAACCTAAAATAGTTTTTGAAGAATTGATTTTCTGATGTAGGCGATAAAGGCCTACATTCCTCCTTCTTGGGTGCTTTATATTAAAATATATTGGTTTAATTTTTACAGATTATTTTTCCACCATTTGGACAAATTTTTAATTTAAAGCTTGAAAGTCAATAAATAAGTTCAGCCCTAGCCGGGTGGCTCAGTTGGTTGGAGCGTTATCCTGTGCACCATAAAGGTTTTGGGTTCGATTCCCAGTCAGGGGAACATACCTAGGTTTCAGATCCCATCCCCGTTGGGGCACGTGCCAGAGGCAACTGATCCATGTTTCTCTCTCACACTGATGTTTCTCTCTCTCTCTCTCTCTCTCTCTCTCTCTCTCTCTCTCTCTCTCCCCCCCCTTTTCTCTCCCTCTCTCTCCCTCCCCTTCTCTCTCTCCCTCTCCATTTCCTCTTTCTAAAATCACTAAAACATATCATCAGGAGAGGATTAAAAAATAATAATGATAATAAAACCAAACTAGTCCAGAAAAGAAAGAAAAGTTGGTCACTAATAAGGTAATATATGTGTCACTAATGTGGATTACTTCAAATTTGGATCCGCTTGTCCCAATATTTCTTTTCTTCCTCATCCTAAATTTTTTATTTGCATGCAGTATTTACAAAATAAAGCCCTTAGTAAAAGTATTCATTTTAAAATGGGGTTTAAATTTTTAAGCCTCTAGAAAGCACAAAATAAGAAACACATTTTCATTTTGTTGAGAGTGGTTCTGAAAGTATCAGACTAAGCTCAAAAAACTGGTTAAAAGGTTATAAAATTACCACTAAGTGCCTCACATTAATTTGCAGAACCACTTATTTATCACCCTTCATAAATATTAGCACTGTGGCCCTGGCCGGTTTGGCTCAGCGGTTGGAGCGTCGGCCTACGGACCAGAGAGTCCCAGGTTCGGGTCCCACTAGGGGCACATACCAAAAAAAAAAAAAAAATATTAGCACTGTGGAGTTCACTTCAACAAAGGATATAGAAAAGGTGCACTTTCAGATAATATTGCTAGACTCACTGATAACATGTCAGATGAGACAACATCAATCTTAGTGAAATTTAACATATATGGAGAAATGGGGATAAAACAGTTGAATGAGTAATTATAAAGCTAACACTTAGGTAACTAGCACCCAGGTCAAAGAGTGAACATTGACTGCTCCTCATGTGCACCTTATCTATCGCAGCTAGATTATGAAATCCAAAAGCTTTCATTGCATGTTGAATTAGTAAATACCTGCTTGATTAATAACACTGATTATAGTCCCTGAAGAGAAGTAATTGGAATACTTAATCCTGCTAAGAAGTACCAAAACTAAACTATTAGAAATAAAACATTCAAAGTGATAAATGAATACTTTGAAACAAATATGACATTCTAAGAGTACTGGATAAGTTTATGAAGTGATGGTGTAGCTGCAAAATCAACAAAATATGGGGACTTGTGCATCAGTAGTTTGTTCTAAATACCCTGAGATTCAAAATATATGTAGCTAAAAGTTTACTACTACATCTGCATTCCATATTAAATTGTATGATCAAAATAATAAGTGTAATAATAATTCCAAGCTTCTACAATCATTCCATGTTTTCAGCTTTATTTAAATTAAATGTCATTAACTACTATTCTGTATTCACGTGAGACATTCAAAAGAAGAGTATCAATAGGTACTTCAAATTATAACTGACTTAATGAAATTTTTAGCACTTAGCTAAGTGAACCTAATTAAAAATTGCAAAGACTGCCCAGCCAGTGTGGCTCAGTGGTTGAGCATCGACTCACGCATCAAGAGATTGCCAGTTCAATCCCGGTCAGGGCACATGCCCATGTTGTGAGCCTAATCCCCAGTGGGGGCCATGCAGGAGGTGGCCAATTGATGTTCTCTCTCATCAATGTTTCTATCTCTCTCTTCCTCTCCCTTCCTCTCTCTCTTATATCAATAAAGAAAAAAAAAAACCCTTTAAAAAATTGCAAAGACTGCTTGAAAATATTAACATGTATTGGTAAAGGTTATGGACTTAAATTTTAAAATCAGCTTTATAAACTTTAATTGAAAATATTAAACTTGGATTAGTTGAATCTTAAAGAATTCTTATTAAGAGCACTAGGAAATTCTACGTGTTTGAGGTAAAGTTTGAACATTATTTTGAAGTGTTTGATGTGAAAAAAATTGTTAGGTTTATGGAATCAAGCTCAAGTTTATCTTTTTTTTTTTAACGAAAATTTGAGGGGGGATTTTATATAATATACTTATTTTTTTTCCATCATATTTTGCATTTTATTTTTATTGCATAAGAATACTTGGATACCTTCTAATCCTCTTCATTTTACCCCAGCAGGCTACCTATAAATATTATCATTCTTTTTTTTATCCTCACCTGAAGACATTTTTTTTGCATTTATCTTCAGATAGAGCGGGAGGGAGAAAGGGAGGAAGAGAGAGAGAGAAACATCGATGTGAAAGAGACACATCGACTGGTTGCCACCCGCACGACCCCAACCGGGCCGGGAACAAACTGCAGCCAAGGTACGTGCCCTTAGTGGGAACAGAATCCGGGACTCTCTGGTCCGCAGGCTGATGCTCTAGCCGCTGAGCCAAACTGGCCAGGGCTAAATATTATCATTCTTTAAGTGCTATTACATGAGCAAAGGTGAGAAGCTGAATTAAGCAAATATCTAAAGAAGTCTGCAGTTGACAATTTGTGTCAGGCCTGTCAGTAGACAGGCCATAATTTTAGTGTTACATTAGCTTAGAAAATGCTACCTCATTTTATTTGAAATATTTTATTTATCATCAAAACATTTGTTGATGATTCCCAAAATACTCAAGACCCCAACCTGTTTAGATTCCTTATGTATATAAAAGAAGTACCTTAAATTGTATTTAGAGCAAGCTGCTATCGATGGAGACTGTAGGTTAGTAATACAGTTTTATTCCTTGGGAATTAAAATAGGAATGACTGGTCATTTCTGTTTCTTTTAAGAAGAGATCATTATCTCTTTGGAAAAAGGCATATGTCCTTTTGGCTAAAACTTAAGTCTCTGAGCAATAGCAAAATAGTGTTTGCTACAATCTGTTACGAAGAAGTCGATTTTCTCTGGGCTATTAGTGTGCAATAGTGCTCTGTTAACTTATGAAGTTTGGGAGTGTTAGATGATTTTATTTGTTAACCATTGAGTGTTTTGAGTTTGGATGTCAAGATAATTGCCTTAAATATCCTGAACTGGACCTTTTAATTGAAGGGAGGAGGCACAAGGTACTATAATCCCAAATACTTGTAATCACTGACACTGAATATAGAATATAGCTGCTTCCTTTTCTACTATGAAAAAAGATTAATAAAAACAAGTGAACATTGGGAAATATTTTATCACATAAACTAAAGCAAATATCTTGTTCTCTTAAAGGAAATAATAAAATAATAATGTAACATGTTAATTTCCAGGTGTTCTTCTCTATGGGCCTCCAGGCTGTGGTAAAACGTTGATTGCCAAGGCTACAGCCAAAGAAGCAGGCTGTCGATTTATTAACCTTCAGCCTTCAACGCTGACAGATAAGTGGTATGGAGAATCTCAGAAATTAGCTGCTGCTGTTTTCTCCCTTGCCATAAAGCTACAGCCTTCCATCATCTTTATAGATGAAATAGGTATGCTATATTTTCTATGGGAGCATTTTAAAATGCTATTTTTAAGGGTGATATTAGAAGACCAGATTGAGTTTTTAACATTTTTTAAGCCAAATTAATAAAACGGAAGAGATAACCATCATCCTAATGTGCTATGTATAATTTGTGTTGCAGAATGTCTGTTCATTATCCTACTTGATAGTTTTTCTGTTTTCCCTCTTACAATCAGTGCAATAGACATCCATGTACATGTTTCCTCAAGCATATGTTTGTCCAGGGTAGATGCCTAGAAGTTGAACCATTAGGCTATGTGCTGTGTTCATCCTGAACCTCTAGGACTACCAGTTCTTCAAAATGGTTATACCTGTTTTCACTTTCATTACTGTGTAGTTTGTATCCCTAGATACGCCCTAAAGATTTTTTTCAGACATTATTGTTACTTTTTGCCAATTTAAATAGCATAAATTATCTCCTCATTGTTTTAATTTGGGTTTTCGTGCTTACTATTAAATTTGGGTGTCTTTTAACATGTTGATTAATCATTGGGGTTTTTTTGCTTGTAAATAGTTGTTTTTTGGGGGTGATTTTTCTTGGTAGTTCTTTGTTGATGTTCATTATGATTGCAAATATTTTCTAGACTGGCTTATCTTTTCAGTTTATGATAGCTTCTTTTGCAGATATTTACATTTGAATGTAGTTACATTTTTCATTCTTTTTTCTTTATGATTTATACTTTTTGTATCTGATTTATAGTCCTTTCACTATCCCCATCAATATTCTCCTTTTTAAAAATATATAGTATGAAGTGGGAATCTAATGTCATTCTTTTCTATGTGGACTTACAGTGTGGATAATCTTTCTGTATATGTCATGACTTTATTATTAGTGGACTTTTTCTATATATTATGAATCATCAATATTTTTGTTCTGTTCCTGGTACAATAAGTTATATATGCAATAAAAGCTGTAATAATTAAAACTATAGCTCTGTATTAATTATACTGCTATAATTATATATAATTATATATGTTATATATAATTATCTATTATATATAAATATATGTAATATGATAGGCTATATAGAAATATAGAGAAAGATCTAGATAATGTAGTACTTTGATTACTTGTTTGCCCTTGTGTATCTTTCTTATCAATCTACTCCAACTATTTTGGGTTTTTGGTATGCTTATAGCTGGATTTTTTTGAAATTTCAATCTAAGACTCTAATCTAGAAATGTTGTCTCTCATCAATGTTTCTATCTCTCCCTCTCCCTTCCTCTCTCTCTCTAAAATCAGTAAAGAAAAAAATATTTTAAAAAATCAATAAAAACATTAAAAAAAAAAAAAAAAAGCTTAGACCTAGAACATTACAAAGCATTTTGTGCCACTTCAAGTTCTAGTTTCAGGGCTGAAATGTGAAAGTTACAAATGCCAGTAATTTGAAAGGATACTATGACAAAACATTTGAAATAGGGATTGTATTAGAAAATCCAGGATTTATTTTACTGTCTTTTTTTATTCTTAAGATGTACCATACCACCTTTCATTTTTTTTCATTATAGAGCGAAAATGCCTCCCCACTTCTTAAAAGCATTTCATGCTCATTGTAGATCATTTGGAAGACAGAATAATTCAAAACAGGAAATTAAAGTTGTTCTTAAGTCTATCACTGAGCAATAACCAAAGTTGTTTGCATTTTGTTTTTGTTTTGCTTTTTTACTATGTGTAATATTATATACATGCATGCTAGCTTGTGTGTTTTAAATCATTCTCTCTCCTACATTTTCCCACTTAATAGTGTTTTAACGTTTTCTAATGTCATTTTATTAACAGGGAAAGTGTGAGGAAAAGGATGTATGTGCCCATAATTAAGAGCACAAAGTATACAGGTAATCTGGAAAGTTAGGACCAAAGTACACAGGTTTTCCTCCAAGACACTATTTAATCTTTTTCTAGCCTCTCAGTACCAGATCCTTTACTTCTTTTATATATATTAGCATAAATGTATTTCTAAGAAAGAAATGAAGGTTGTGAATTGATTTTTTTTTTTTAATTTGCCCAATAATGTGTCAAAATTGTTATGTCAAAATAATGTGTGAAAAGGCATAGTAACCCCTTTTCTTGTAATCTTTCAGGAAGTTGTCAGCTTTTGATTAAATGATTTGAAATTATGTAAAGAGTAATTTATTAATTTCTAACGTTAAGAACTTTTTCCTTCTAGACTCCTTTCTACGAAACCGTTCAAGCTCTGACCATGAAGCTACAGCCATGATGAAAGCTCAGTTTATGAGTCTCTGGGATGGACTGGATACTGATCACAGTTGCCAGGTATTTGTAAGAAATGTACCTTAAACTTGTGTTGTGGTGGTGGTAGAACATTTTTGGCTTTTTTACAGAAGTCTTTCATAATTAAAGTTATCTGAAAAAATATGGTTTATATACATTTTCATCTATTTTGAGATCTTCATGTTTAACAGAATGTTAATAGATTGCCTCAGTGCCTGAAACAAATGTAATAGAAGAAAAAAACCCAGGGTGAAGCCTCTCCTTAGAATTTTTATGACCATTATGCCAAGGAAGAGAAAGTAACTAGTGGCTCTGGGTATGTTTCTTTTGATTCTTATCATAAATCTTTATAGTCTTTACTCTCAGTTCTTATGTTACTTATCTTTTTTCATTTTGCCATTTTCATTAATTACTGAAACATACACACTTTCCCACTTCCTGTTATGTGCACTTTCCTTTAGAATCCCAATTTTATATAAGAGTCTTCTGTCCTAGGCTTTGTCTCTTACACTCTAAGCTGTGAAAACCAAAACTAAAGTCCCTTGGTGTGCCCTCCAAAGAGAAAGCCAGCTGTTACTCAGTTTACCTCTTTGGGGTCCCATTTTCACTTAATTCTTCGCCTGTGAATATTTCATATGTTCTTGCCAGATCAATGATGCATTTTAAAAGAAAAAAGTGTATCTGGCATGTTTGTTTTTCTGCCCTATTGCTGGAAAGGGAAGTTCTAGAACCATGTCTTTTTTCCTTTTTTTTTTCTTTCTTTTTTTTTGTGAGTTATTTATATCTCTTGGAAAAGTTTTGAGAAAATTAAAAATATTGTTGTGTTAACTTTATTAGGTATTTTCTACTTTATAATCTGTTTTTTGCCCTTAAACACACACACACACACACACACACACACACACACACACACAAACTATTATTTAGAATCACACCTTTCGTTACTTCTGAAAAGTTATTTCTTCAAAAATACTGTTTCGTCTCCATTCCCCATGTTCTCTCCTTATGGAGTGCCAATTGGATGTACCTTATTTATAATACATGTGTTTTAACTACTTGTTCATATTTTGTTTCTCTTTGTGCTACAATCTAGGTAATTTCTTTACCTCTTCTAATTTGATAATTTTAAGTTCAGGTGGATCTCTTCTGCTATTTAATGCCTTCATTGTGTATATTATTTCAGTAATTAAATTTTTCAGTTCTAGAAATTCTTTTAGATTCTTTTTCAAGATGGCCATGTTCTTTTTCTTGGGCTCTTACCAATCAACTCATGTTTCCTATTGGTTTAGAAAACCGGAAATGGCATCAACCAGCTGTGTGACCTTGGCCAAATTATATAATCACTCTATCTGAATAGAAGAGTTAATAGCTATAAACAGGAAAGGCTAGTTTCAACCTCAGAATTAGTCTGTATTCAATAATTCTAACTTGACTTTTTGTATCTCTGGTTCTGTCATTTGAGTTTATGATGGTTATGCCCCTGTGTGTTTAGTGATTTCATGGGAAAAAATCGTATTTGGTAGAACTTGTGCATGAATGTTTGAAACCTATGTTGAAGGTTTGTTGCTCTAAGAGGATTTTGCATTTGTCTTTTGCCGGATTTTTTCCCCAACACAAATAGGTACATTCAGGTCTGAGATCCATGTTAGCTGACCATGAACCATGAAATCTCAGGGATTTCATGTGGGTGTATGTGTTTATATGTCTTTGTAAGAACCAAGGCTTGACTCTGCTGAGTAGGTTTTCTAATATTTCACCAATTTTCTCAGGCTGTAGTACTTCATGAGTTCCAGCTTTATGTAGGGTGGTCTCATCAGGCTCTCCGGCCTGTAAGGTGTCCATTGCACACCCCACTTTCTAAGATCTGTACATGTTCATAATATGGTCAACGTCTACTCTTGCTTACCTCCCTAATGCACAGGCTTCACTACTGGTCTCAGATGAATTCCTTTAGTTTTTTTTTGCAGTTTGTCAATTAATTTATTTGAGTTTTTTAAATACTTTACTATTTTTGTATGTTTTATAGCAAGAGGGATAAAGGATCTCCTGTATCCACCACATTACCATAAATCAAAAGTAGAAAACACATCATACTCAGGAGGAAAATTAAGCCACATGCCCTCCTTCTACATTACCTTTATGAAAATATAATTTCATTATGAGGGAAAGTGCCTTTAGGGTGTGTAGGATGATGAGAGAAGTAAGTACAACAGATACATTTATTAATAGAGACCATTTTTATTAATAATTGGTTCTGATAAATCTCTTCAATAGGAGTTTATAGGTTTCTCAAAACTAATATCCTCCTAAGCAACAGAATTGAAAGTACTTAGACAATTGAATAGTTTAGACCATATAAGAGAAAATAGCTTAATATTATATATCAGATTATAGCTTTAAAAGCCAAGGTATGAGTGACAATTGGATGAAGTTTATACTCCAGAGCCACTTCATTCAGAGCCCCACAACATGGTTCTGATACAATACAACTTGAAACTGCGTTTTCAGAACCATGATTCCTTATCACGCTAGTAGTACTTACTGTTTTCATTATGACAGATTTTTATTTGAGGGAGCAAATAAAGATGTTACTTTTTATTAAATTCTAGCAACAACTTTCTTTTACTTTTTTCTGTTGTGGGGTTTAAAATTGACATTATTAATTTGAGTAATTATAGACATATTCTTTGATCTGAACCAGTTAGCTTTTCTCTAAAATTGTCTGTTCCATGACTACGGATGGAGCCTATTACCCCAGCTAGCCTTCTTGTATGTCTGATATGGCCACAAAGGAAAAAAAAAAAAGTTAAATGGCACAATTAAACCTGTCACCACTGCTGGAAATCCAAGTTAACTGGTGATGTAGTCTTCATCTTGAGAGACATGAGACATAAAAGATAACAATTTTTATCGATCCCCGGTAGGGGGCGTACAGGAGGCAGACGATCAATGTTTCGCACATCGATGTTTCTATCTCTTTCTCCCTTCCTTTCTCTCTAAAAAAATCAGTAGAAACATTATAAAAAAAAAAAAATTACAAAAATTTTAAGGATAGTCATTGACATAAAGTTTTGAGACATAAAGTTAGATCCGATTATTTTAAATGTGAAATGATAAAAAAATGTATCTTGATATTTTGTCTTAAAGATTTTTTTAAAGTCTTAACTAATACCCAAAAGGTGCATTAATTTTGTTGCTTAAGTACTAAAAAATTACTGTTGCTTCCCATTTTGAATTTTAGTTCATATACATTAAAGATAATATATGTGTAAAGGTTACTTATCTGTTTTTGCCCTTTAAAATCACCCCTTAAAATGTGCTTCTTGAAGTGAAACTACAACTGGTTTCATTTGCTCTTGCTTTTTTGTCACGAATATTTGTTATATGTATTCATTAGACCATGTGTTATGCTAGATTTTTTGGATTCCTTGATCCAAATTTTTGCATTTCATCTTCCATAATGGGTTTTTTTTGTTTGTTTTATTTTAGGCTGTTTACTTAGAATATTTCTCAAAATACAGCCTGTTTCCAGTTTCTTTCAGGTACTGCCTCAACCAGAGTGCATTTTGTGATTCTCTACTACCTAATATGGTCAATCTTCAACATAGTTCCATATCATTTTGAATCTCTCTTTTAACACTTAATGTACTCGATCTCAAAATGTACTTACTTATATTCATCCTTTATCTTATGCAGTTAGTTCATTTGATCACTTTAAGACTTTTTTTTTGGTTTTACATTTAGTAGAAAATTTCCTTTCTTATTAATTTTATAAAGTTCTAAATAGTCAGCAAAGAAAACGGGTAGGAGCATTAATATCGTTTTTTGTTTTTTTTTTTAGGACCACTTAACCCAAACGCAAAATTGCACTGTAGAACTAATATTTCTCAAGTTTATATTTGTATATATATATTTTTTCCCTCTAGGTGGCAACCTCTCACAGTTAATGGACAGTAATTTGGCTCTTAAATATCATTAAATGTATAATAGAAGTAGAATGTAAGATTTAATGGATCTTTCAACATGTTCTAAGACCTCTTATACATTAATAAAATAATATTACAGAAATAAAACTTTCCTTTAGAATACCAATAAATTTCATTTTGGATAGCAGATGTGTGCTGTTATTGAGTTATACCGAAATATCAACAGTGATGGTAATATTGAAGCCCTTCAGAAATTAACTTGTTTTATTATATCTTTGTCTTTATTTGTGTTGATTTTTCATCTCTACATCCTTTATAAATGACATTTACCTAGAGGGTGACAGGGCCACCATCATTTAAAAAAAAAATTCTACCCAGGCCTGACCGGTGTGGCTGAGGTCGCCGGTTTGATTCCCAGTCAGGGCACATGCCCAGGTTGTGGGCCAAATCCCCAGTGGGAGGCATGCAAGAGGCGGCCAATCGATGTTCTCTCTCATCGATGTTTCTACCTCTCTCCCTCTCCCTTCCTCTCTCTCTAAAATCAATAAAGAAAAAATTGGAAAAAAAAATTCTACCCAGAAATATGGTGTTTACTTTTATTCAGTTGCCATTGTTTTGTTTTGTTTTTATCCTCACCTGAGGACATTTTTGCATTTATCTTCAGATAGAGTGGGAGGGAGAGGGGGAGGAAGAGAGAGAGAGAAACATCGATGTGAGAGGGACACATCAACTGGTTGCCACCCACACAACCCCAACCAGGGCCGGGGACAAACTGCAACCGAGGCACATGCCCTTAGCAGAATCCGAACCCAGGATTCTGTGGTCCACAGGCCGACGCTCTAACTGCTGAGCCAAACAGGCCAGGGCCAGCTGCCATTGTTTAACGTTGGATTGCTTAAGGTTGTATTAGCACTGAAAAGATGGTCACCTGTAGTGCTGTTATATGCCACAACATAATGATGTGAAATGTAGAGGGAAAAGTACATATCTATTACTTTTACTCAGACTTAGGGGAAATAATTCTCTCCTTAATATTATCATTAAGGGACTTGAAATATTCCTCTGTGTATACTCCCAAGTGATAACATAAATGGCTTTCAGTTATTCAGTGTGTAGCCATTGAGTAACCATATTTTGCAAAATACAGTAGTTTTTTTAAAGAAATAGTACCAGCTGTGCTATCACCTGATCTATTTAAGAGTAACTTTGATTTGTATCTATAAATATTTGAGTAATACATACTGGATTAATATCAGACTTCTTTATAAAAGATTTAGTTTAAATACCACTTGACTTTCTATATGTTCTAAGCCCTTTTAATAACAACCTGAAAGGAATATTATTGGTGGATTTAATACCTTTGTTTTCTTTATATATTTAGGTCATAGTGATGGGAGCTACTAATCGTCCTCAGGATCTTGACTCAGCTATCATGAGAAGAATGCCTACAAGATTTCATATCAATCAGCCTGTAGGTGGTTTTGGTTGATGTTATGAACAGTTAAATATTCACTTTTTAAAGGTCTTTATTTGTGACTTCAAGAAAGGAATGATTTTTATAAAAATAGCACTTATTTATGATGAGCAGGGAAGGAATAGGACAAGATTCCACATAATTGCTTTGTTCTTTCTACTCTCTTGCTTTTATTCTTATTTCTTTCTTTCCTAAGATCAATATTATTTGCTTCTCCTCAAAGTATGTAATTACCTTAAGTTTGCCTAGACACTTTAGTGGGTTTTTTTTTTTAGACTGTAGCAAGTTATCTATGGAAGATACACATGAAAATCTAAATTATAGTTTTGGTTTCACATAGGATGAAATTGGGGAGGTTGGGGTTAAAGAATTGTCTTGTTCGGAAGGCCTGATAGGATAAACAACTGGGATTTATTTGACTAAGTACAGGCAGTTGTAATCAGTGCTTTCCTTTGACAGGTTTAATGGTTAACCCATAGCTAAGCTTTTACACTTTAACTAATGGGAATGTGAGGGTGGTGTTGGACCAGTACTATCTTTTTGCGAGCGTTCTTTTGTTAGTTAAGAAGTACCCTCAAGTACATGATTATAATTTATTGATACTTTAATTTTTGCACAGAATACTCAGAACTTGAATTTTCACCCTGCCAGTGTGGCTCACTGGTTGGGCGTCGACCCAGGCACCCAGAGGTGCCTGGTTTGATTCCCGGTCAGGGCACATGCCCAGGTTGTGGGCCCAATCCCCAGTGGGGGGCATGCAGGAGGCGGCCAATCGATGTTCCCTCTCATCAATGTTTCTAGCTCTCTCTCCCTCTCCCTTCCTCTCTCTCTCAAATGAATAAAGAAAAAATATTTTTTAAGAAAAGAACTTGAATTTTCTCTGTCTTTAGATTGAAGAAGAAAGAACAAAAAAAACGTTAGTAATAGAAGATAAGTGCTGTACAATTGGCACGTTACATGTATAGCTATGTAGAGGAACTTTCAGGGTTGCTCCTTTCAAGTATTGAAGTAGATATTGTGGTTTATAATTTATTTACAATTTCTGGCTGAAAGTTCTTTGTCTCACTTGATATTCTGCAACTTACCAGATCAGTTTGTGACAGTAAACCTGTTTCCTAAAGATTGATGGTTGTAGCCTCTCTGAAATTACTCTGATTTGCTATAGCTACAACCTCTGGTTCCTCTGAGAATATGCATATGCAGGACTTAACCACTCTATTAGAAAATTTACCTGATAAATCAATAAAGAGATTTTTTTTAATCTGATGTAGGCGACTATACAATTTATTTTGTATGACTAATATTTATTGAGCATTAATACATGTCATACACCAGAGAGGCTCTGGTGAATGGAACATGGCCCCTGTCCTCAAAGAACTCTTCAGACATGTAAATAAATGATGTCAAGTTTACTTTACAAAAGTATGTTTAAAGAACTGTGAGAACCTAAAATAATGAAAACTAATAATTCTGTCTGAGGAGTTGATGAAATTTACAGAATCAGCCCTGGCCAAATAGCTTAGTTGGTTAGAGTATTGTCCTGATATGCCAAGGTTGTGGGTTTGATTCCCCCATCAGTGCACATACAAGAAGCAACCAACGCATAAATAAGTGGAACAACAAATAGATGTTTCTCTGTCTCTCTCTCTCTCCCTTCCTCTCTCTCTCTCTCAAAAAAATCAATAAATAAAATTTTTAAAAAATTTTATAGAATCCAGCTGGGCTTTGAAGGATGGTAGGAAATTATTAATAGGCAAGTAGAGGCTTTTCTGCCAACATGCACAAAGGCAAGAAGGTGTGGAAGCTCATGTTTAGCTGTGACTTCTGGGGTACTTCAGTTAGGGCATCAAGGAAAAGAGACCATGAAACTGGACAGGTAGACTGCTGCCAGGTTTAGATGAACTTTGTCTGCTTCACACAAGAATTTTGATTTTATTTTGTTAGCTAGACATCTGACCATGTTTATGGAATGTTAGTTTACCTTAGTGGTTTGAAGACGAAGATTGCATTGATAGAATCTCTGCTTGTAGTCCAGCAGAAAACAAAACAATACAGCAGAAGAGAACAGAGTACATGGCATGGAAAGGAGACTGTACTAAAGTTATACGTTTAGTATATTAACTTTGTGAGTTATCAAATGAGTTGTAATAGATTTAAATTGTTGTAAATTTGAGTACTGTTAATGTAGAAACTGGGATTTTGTAACCCTCTTTTCATTCTGTTTTTTAGAGAATAGGGTATTTTCTTTTATTGTGTAACTATATGACGTCAAAGTGTATGATTAACCTTACCTTAAAACTCCTCTCCAAGTTAAATGTTTATCTAAAAAAGTTTTCAGTGATCACCTAACATACCAAATTAACCTTCATACGTAACACCCCTAAGTTGTAGAAATAGCAGGGTTTGGTTTTGTTTTTCTTGTCATTTGATTTGATGTTCATTGTAATCAGCTCTGTTTTTTCAGTGGTTGTGGGAATAGGGATGAGTTCAGCCATAATGATTCTTAAAAGCATTTATACTCTTAAATGCTTTTAAGCATTTATACCTTATACTTATGTATAAGGTATTCTATACCAGCTTCTATTCTCTGGTATAAGAAGCATCAATGGGGGGAAGCATACAAGCATATGAACAGATAAATGTACTGTCAACACTAAATAAAAATTCACTTATGTAAATTAGTGAACATGGAAGTTATGTGCTGAAATGGAGGAACTATGGGTATAGTTGCCATCTCTTCAATTACTGGTAACAAATTTATGGCAGTGGTGTTTTCCGAAGTTTCCTAAGTGAAGAAAAGGAAATATGCAGAGAGCAGTAGAGGAAAGTCATTGGTAGCCATAGTACTCGTCTGCTCACTCAAGAAAAACATTGAAGGGCATGTTTCCTCCCAGACATTGTGCTAGGCACTGGGGATTCAGAAGAAGAAGATACAGTTGAGCAGGACAACCACAAATGATTATTGTAGAGGCTAGAGTCAGTAGTTTCTGTGACCTCTGTCAGAGTTTCCGTCATTCCCTATAGGGATTATCAGGTATTTTACAGGGAAGGAAGAAATACTAGGAAAACTAGTTGATCCTTTTTTTTTTAAAAAAAAATAGCTAACTGGAAATTATCCTGGTTTTAGGCTCTGAAACAAAGAGAAGCAATCCTGAAACTCATCTTGAAAAATGAAAATGTAAGTAGAAAATGAGAATTTTCTTCCATCCTATAAATATCATCTTTATATAAAGCTCATTAAATCAGTTTAGAGAAAAATCGAAAAGAAAGCTGAGAATAATGTAGTTTTGAACTTGAGGTAAGTGACTCTAAAACTCTTGGCTGATTATGTAACTCAATAACTATGGTATACTTGAACTAATTAAAGATAATCTGTTTTTGCCCTGGCCGGTGTAGCTCAGTTGGTTGAGCATCATCCCATGCACCGAGAGCTTTTTGTCTCATAAGACAGTCATACTTTTCACAGGTCATTAAGTTTTCACATTTACTTAAACTATTCATTACGTCTAATTTTAACTTTGATCTTAGTATTCTGCTTTTTTTTTTTTTTTTAACAGTAGTATCTTTGAGAATTCTGTTAGAATTATATTTGTATAGGTACAGGGAATTTTAAGAATTCTCTTATTCATGAAAGCACAGTCAACTGTACATTGTTTTATTTAATTCTCAATTCATATAATGAGTCCATATTAGTGCTATTTTATAGTTGAGGAAACTGAAACCCAGAGAAATTAATCTTGCTTCCCCAGTGACTGGACTTCTTTTTGTTCTGTTCTCATACTTGCTTTGTTCATCTTTGTAACTTTCTCACCTTGTCATGCCCATTTGTGAGTGGTTAGAACATAGTGTGGCCCAACAAAGGAGTCTTCAGATGATAGGGTGGAGGCGTAGATTGCTTTAGGAGGAGGACTAATTTTTAACATCTCAGAGCATAATTTGCAAGATCTTTCTAAGTAGTTTTTTAAATTTATGAAATAGTTGAAACTTACACACAAATAACCTTATGTCCATCACCCAGATTTAACAGGTGATCTTAACATATTTTTCTTTACATCTCCCCCAATCACCATCATTCGTAGTCTGCTGTCCTGAACTTGGTAGTGTGTATCAGTTCCAATGGTTGGTATGGATAGATACATAATACATGTGTAGATGTGGGTTATTTTTACTGTTCGCTATTACAAACAGTAGGGAAATTAGATCCTTATATGTGTCTGATTTCAAATCTACACATGTAGAAGAGTTCCTCAGACACAAAAAAGTATAAACTATATTTGAAAGAGAAATAGATGAGTCTGACTATGATCAGACTTAATGCTTCTAGACGTATGACAAGGTAACATGAGCAAAGTGAAAGAACTGGGAAAACATTTGCAACTCTATAACCAACAAAGGACTAATATCCACATTATACAAAATTACTATAATTTGTCAGGTTTTATTTCTACATTATCAGATCACAGTGCTAACTATAGCTATCTCTACGAACTTACTGTCTGCTGTATCAGTTATGAAACATAAGTTTAAAATTTCCTAATATTATTGTGAACTTGTTTATTTCTCTGTGGAATTACGTTAATTTTGCTGTTATTACATGTATACCAGTGCAGAATTGTTATATATTTCATCATTGTGTAATGATTTCTATTCTAAATTATGCATTTTGAGTAAATTTATTGACCTTATATAAGCAGAACTACGTTAGCTTACTTTTGGTTAACATTTGCCTTGTATATCATTTCCCAATCTTTTACTTTCATCTTTGGCCTTTTTCCTTTCAAATGTAACACTAAGCCTGTTCTGTTTTTCCCTTTTGACAGGGTTGTGGCTATTATAAAGCTCAAATAGCTACATTTTGCATTTGTGATTAGTCATAAATTTAGATTCATTCTTTCCATTATCATGCTTTTTCTTTGCTTTCTCTCCATGTACTGCACCCTACCCTGTGTTCGTTAGTGTTACTCTTATATTCTTTATTCGTCTTTTCTCCCTTTTCTCTACTGGTTTGGAAGTTACACATTCTCTTTTAGTGGCACCCTTAAAATATTTTTGACATAAATACTTAAAGTCTGAGTTAATAGGTCTGCTCTCTTTTCAGTACTTTAATTTTAAGACTTTAGAGTGCCTTAATGTACATGTCCCCTGTGTATTAACATTTTCTTACTGTCTAGCATTTTAGTTCTCCATGGTTTCTCTACCCCAAATTATTATTACTACTGTTTATATAGTAAAACTTATTTAGGTTTATCTGTATGTGTGCTATTTTCTTTGCTTATCATTACCATTTGCCTCACACCTGCTTCCTGAGTTCACTTTTCTTTTTATCAAATAATATGTGGTTTTTCTTTATTTAACCTCCACCTTTGGGAATCAGAACACTGTCATGTGAGGTCACAGTTGTAGAGCTGACAATAGCCCCATGTCCTCTCACTTCCAAGTCTCTTGACCTTGTGTAAATTTGCTCTTCTTCCTTAAACACTGGGTCTTCCACAAAAACAAGTGGGAATTTAGTAACTAGTGAAAGTGGCATTTCAAATCAATGGGGGAAGTAAATGTTAAGACAAATGGTTAGCTAAATGGGGGCAAATATAGCTAGACCTCTACTACATTGTGTTCAAATCCTGGCTTTGGCAATGGTGTGACCTTGGGCAATTTATTTAACCTTTCCAGGTCTCACTGTTCTCTAAAAATGAAAAATTTCAGAATACTTACCTGACTGGATTAAATGAGAATAATTTACTTTAAATGTAAAGTAAATGACACATATTCATTTAATAGATGATAATTCTTGTAGGTACATTTTTTTCTTTTATCTCATCATTTGTATATAAATTTGGTATGATTATATTAACCCAAGTCTGTTATGTCCCCATACAGTCACTTAATTGGCTAGACCATATAAGAGAGATTGGAGAGCAAGACTGTAAGTGCTGGACTAATGTTGAGGTAGTAGAATACCAAACTATTACAGTTAAAATGGATGTTAGAGTATTTCAGTGGAACGAGTGTTTGGTAACGGACTTGGTACTTAATGATGCAGGCTGTTTGACAAGTGTGTTGAATAGATTGTAGAAAAGGGTTAACGCAGGACCTTTCTAAGAATTACTGAAGTGAATCCAACATTGTTTGAATGTTTTCTTCACTATCACTGCATGATACATCTACTGAGACCTATTTCACTCTTTGGTCATGATGACAATTAATAAAAATTAGATTTCAAATTTTCAGCTTTTATGGTTAGAAAAACTTCTAGAAACTGAAAATATTCTTTAATGATTCTCCTTCCATGCTGTTCCGGTACGCTTACCATTCTTTAATTATGAGAAGAATGTTTGGGTATATCCTTTGCAATGTATTTTATGTTTGTTTTTTAAGTGTGTTTTATACATATTTGTTTAAGGTGGATAGGCATGTGGACCTGCTAGAAGTTGCCCAGGAAACTGATGGGTTTTCAGGAAGTGACCTAAAAGAGATGTGTCGAGATGCTGCCCTTCTCTGTGTCAGGGAATATGTTAATTCCACATCAGAGGAAAGGTATGTGGGTGTAGAGTGGATCTCTGATATTTATCAAATCCTTTCAGAGCCTTTAAGTTTGTTTCTTTTATTTTGCTTTACAATACCAACTCTGTTTATGGAATAAAAGGTAAATTGGACTTAACAATATCCCCAACTTTATTTATTGTCTTGTTTTAAAGGTGAGTTCTGAAAATGATTTTGGGGGGATTTGAGGAAGGTCTATAATGAAGAGGTAGAAATAAAAATTAAATTTTTAGTGAAAATCCATGGACTCGTCACAGAATGCTGACAGAAACTTAGATTTGCCCATCTCCACTAGGAAAACGGTCCTCCAGTACTCCTGGATTGCTTTGTATCTGCAATTCCTAAATTGCATTTCACACGGAAATGACTGCCTTGTCTTCCAGAAATTTTACGTGTAAATGGGTGGGCCTTGCTGGGGACTAGATTTCAACTTGTTAATAATACTGTATTTACTAAACAAATGAACCATTTGTCACTGCAGCAGATTTCACTTGAAACCAGTTTCAAAGTATGATGAGCTTGAGAAACCAATTTTATACCAACCTTATTCCAGCAAAGATACTACTGAACTTGAATAACTCAGCCCTAATGAACCATGTCCCTTGAGGAAGTTTTCCAAAAGGCTGCTTGCCCTGAGCTGGTATAACACAGCATTTCTAAACCCCTGTTCATAGTATCCACCTTCTTAACGAAGAGTTTCCATGACTCTGGCAAGCTAGTGTACTTTGGGGGCTTGTGTTGAATGAGTTCTTCATCTCTTGCCCTTTGTTTCTCAGTCTCCCTTTCTCATCGCCCTGAGGCTTTCATTCCAAGTGACCTAGATTTAGCTGTTGTGTTCTCGTGTTTAATTATAGTGCATTGCCATAGAAAAAAGCTCTTGGTATGGAAAAGTTTGCATGAAAGCTGCCCTGTTAACCCTAGCTAGGTATGCATTAGTTCTGGGCCTTTCTTTAGTGTTCCCTTGATCCCTATCATGCAGAGGGCAACTCTCATTTATATATTTATTGCCAGATTGCTCCAGTGACTCTAGCACTAAAGTTGGGAATACTTTTGACCTCTATAGCTAGTCTCCTGCCAAAGGTTTTTATTCTTGTAAATAAGATTAAGAGGAGAAAAACAAAACAGCTTATGAATAAATTTTGCTTAAATAAAATTACATTAATAATGAAAGTCCTGTTTTCTGCTCTCCTCAAAGCCCTGAAAATGTTATATTTCAATATGAAAAATCTGGCCAATAGACTTGGGTCATCATAACTTTTTTTCCCAAATGTTTTTTCCTAAATGTCCATAAATTACAAAGGAGACATTATATACTGTATTTTGTTTTTCTTATTATTAAAGTGGGGAGGACTTAGCTTAGTAGGTTTTATTAGTAGCAAAGAATTTTATTTTCAGTTCATCAAAAACTAAACATATACTTGAATATAAATGTAGGAAAGCTACTTTTTAATTCTGGTTTCCGTGGAAATAACACTTGACTCCTTGATTGGAATTAATATTTCCACTTTGGTAAACTGACAGATTTTGTACTTATAGTCTTAGTGTGTAAAGTATTTGATTTTAGTTACCACAGCTGTAATATTTGCAGCCAGCCATTTTAGCTTTCTACCTCTTAGCAGTCAGTGCTTTTTAAAAATCTCTTTAAGACTTGTGTATGCATAGGTAATTCCTGAAAGAGTTTGCATGAAGCTTTTAATTGTGGTTGTCTTTGGGGTCTTGGATGGGAAAGAGATTTTACTTTTTAATCATAGTAAAATTCTTTAGGGAGGTGTATTCTAAAGTTGTTTGAATATTTGTTCGTTTTGTTTGCATTTTAGCCATGATGAAGATGAAATTCGGCCTGTGCAACAACAGGACCTGCATCGGGCAATTGAGAAGATGAAGAAATCAAAGGATGCAGCATTTCAGAATGTTTTAACACATGTTTGTTTAGATTAAGAGTAAAGGTCATTTGTACAGGTCAGTGTAACTTGGTTTGGTGTGCCCTGTTATCATTAGTGGAAGTAGAATGGAAGGAGTGTTCTTTAAACAGTGAGGGAGTCGAATGACACTGGTTTTATACTCTGAGTTCTAAGTTATTGAGATGTAGTTGTTATATAAACGGTATTACCACTTGTCAGAAATCATGAGGAGGAACAGTTTAATCCAGCCTGCGTGTGGATGCTTGTGTTTGACTTTTTTAGCCATATGTTGCAGCCTTATAGCATCTAAGCTGGTCTTAACAGGTGATTCGTTGAGTCATTAGTGAGAAATGGAGACGTGGCTAAGTGCTGCTTTCTAGATATGTGAGTGTGTGTGTGTGTGTGTGTGTGTATGTGTGTGAGTGTGTGTATTAAATGTATATATTCACACATTTTATATTGACATTCTGTAGATATGTTTGAATACAGAAACTTTTTTTTACCCCAACTACTGAATCAAAAAGTACCAAATACTATATAGCGAAACTAAGATTGAAGGTTGTGTCTAAAAGGTACAGTGATTCAGCCATTTTCAGTTGTCACTTGTTTCAGCTTTTTTTAAGTTTGAGCGTTCTCTGCAGTTGAATAATTGGAGTCAGCCACATCTGAATACTTAGATGTGGTTCAATTATTATGGTTGTCAGAATAATCAAATAACAATACTTGTTCAGAGATCAGCATTGAATGGTTTTCAGGCAGTTGTATGATAAACACCCATTTCACCTTTCTGCAGGCACACTGAGACATTTTCAAATCGATATACGTGCAGGTGATTGAAAGCCATTTGAAAGAATGGCTTTGAAAAACCTCAATGCCATACAATGCATGTGTGTGACTTTCCCTTTCTTCGTTTACTGTTACATAGTTCTGTTGTAACCATGGTTGTTTAATGTTATTTTAAAGTCATATGTTCTTTATAGTCAAATATAATTTGGTCATCAAAAATAAAATGATAATTTAAAAGAAGTTGTTGTTACTAAATGTGCTAAAAATACTCATTTTGTAATTGAAATTTTAAAAGTTTTCTTAGCATATTATAAATTGTGCCTAGTTAGTACAAATATACACATCAGAATCCTCATGTTGAATCTGTAGTCACTGGATGGTGCTGTGTGCACTGCATATAGGTGAAACATTCTTTTGTCCACAATTTCACTAACGAGAACTCTGTTACGGGCACGTAAACACACAGCATGCGGAGCGTGGCACGCTGTGACCTCGAGGCGATTTCTGAATCATCAGAAAGCTTCAATTATGTTCTAGATGTTGTTTTTATTGTATTTCTTTGAAAACTCAATCTTTGGGAGTTATTGGATTAATTTCTTTGATAATAAGTCTCTCACTAGAACCTGTTGAATAGTTTGTTCTTCAGTTGTGCTTTGAATGGTGGGTGGGGCAGAGGTTGTGGGAGAACACTTTGGATAACAAAAATCAAGTTTTGAAAAATTGTGAAGGTGATTGAAAAATTGAATGCAAAACACAAGATACCAAAAAATATAGTCTCCATTTTTAACAATTATATTATACTATTATTTTATAAATGTGTAATAAAGAGGTCCCTCTTAATTAATTTTTCTCTACTCATGCCTTGGTCTTTTTGGGTTATGAAAAATTTTCAGGGATGGTTTTGGTTTATAAAATTTGCCCTCAGACTGTTTTTATCTTGCTGTGTAGCATTTATTGGCATACATACTGGTATCTAATCATTATTTTTGTTTTAGTATGAATTTCAGTAATCATTCATTTTAATCTGATGGCATGTTGATAAAAAATAAGATGATATTCCTTCTCATGTTCTTTTTATCTTCTCTTAAATTCAGAATATCCAACAGTAGCAGTTATTAAATTTATCATGGTTTTAATCATCAAATGAAGTTAGAGAAATACACTAAATCCCAGCAATTATGACTCATCAAGGCATCTTAATGCCTTAAAGTAATTGAGGAAACTTTATTGTTATTATTTTGCTTACAGTTTCTGACTGAGAATGTACATCTTCTCTAGTTGATAAACGTTGGGAAATGCCTTCTTATTTTTGGTTTATTTTTATTAAAATATAGTTGAAATGCAATATTATGAGTTTCAGGTGTATAACACAGTTATTCAACATTTATATACCTTACGAATTGATCACCATGATAAATCTAGTAACCTTCTGCTGCTGTACAAGTTACTGCAATAGTCTGCGTTCCCTCGTGCTGCACATGACATCCCCGTAACTTATTTTATAACTGGAAGGTTGTACCTCTTACTCCCCTTCACCACCGCCCCCCACCCCGGCAACTATCATTTTGTTCTCTATGTCTATGAATCTATTTCTGTTTTGTTTTTTAGATTCTGCATATAAGTGAAATAGTATGGTTTTTGACCTTTGTCTGCCTTATTTCAACTTAACATAATACCCTCTGGGTCCATCCATGTTTTCACAAAAGGCAAGATTTCTTCTTCTTTTTTTATCCTCACCCGAGGACATTTTTGCATTTATCCTCAGATAGAGTGGAAGGGAAAGAGGGAGGAGGAGAGAGAGAGAAACATCGAGTGGCTGCCACCCACATGACCCCAACCGGGGCCGGGGACAAATTGCAACCGAGGTACGTGCCCTTAGCGGAAACTGAACCCGGGACTCTGGTCTGCGGGCCGCTGACCCAAACCGGCCAGGGCAGATTTATTGTTTTTATGGCTGAGTAAAATTCCTGTGTGTGTGTGTGTGTGTGTACTACATCTTTGTCCATTCATTGATCAGTGGACACTTAGGTTGCTTCTGTATCTTGGCTATTGTGGAATAATGCTGCAGTGAACATAGGGGTGCATATATCTTTTCAAATTAGTGTTTTTGTTTTCTTTGGATAGATTCCCAGAAGTGGAATTGAGGAAACTTTATTGTATACTTCTAGAGAATGTTTAGTGTTATATAATCCTTCTGATGTAGGCATGCATTTGACACACATAATTGGAGTCTAGGTTAAGGTATTTCATTTTGGTATCATAAGAGCTCTGGATCTAGAGTTGGACTGCCTGAGTTTAAATCCAGGCTCCCCATTAATTAACTGTGTCTTTGGACTTGTTATCTAACTTCTCTGAGCCTCAGTTTCTCATTTATAAACTAGAGTGACAGTGGCACCCACCTTACGGGCTGTCTAGTGAAATGATGCATGTAAGGCACTCGGCACAGTGCCTGGCACAGTTCAACTGCTCAAACGATAGCCACCACATTATTTTATTATTTTTACACACTGATGCACATATCTGGGGACCAGGCTCAAATTTTGAGCATTCTGCATGCTTAAATCATTCCCATGGTCTCTGAACCTATACTCAAATAGGGGATTGAGACTGAAGTGGAACACCTGTGTGGTGTTTCTCTCAAAGCCTTGTTGGAAGACTTCTGATGAGTCTGGGGTATCTCAAACTTCTCCCAGGTCTTTTTAAAAATAGAGTTTAGTACCTCAATATTTGAATCAATTCAATATCTCCTTTATTACTTCTTTCTGTCTCATTGAAAACCCCACCACCACCAGCTGCAGGGTGACCCAGAATTCACCATATTATCAGAAGCTGGGTTGGGATAATTAAGTATTCTATATGGGTCATATAGCCTAATATTAGTAGCTACAACTATTACTAGATTTGGTGTTAAAGGAGGATGTCTCAAGCCTTGAGTGTGCCTGTATAAAAATGGCAGCATCCCTCATTGGTAAGAATTTTTTTTTTTTTTACTGGATTCGTGTTGTTTGTGGGCAAATGTTATGGCTTTCTTTAGGATAAAGAAAGTAAATTGAATAATGTATATTTTAGAATTCTCTTTTTAGCTTCTCTTAAGGTCAATATCAGGATATCGAATAGAATTCTGATATGCTGAGCATACATCCTGCGTGACTAAAACCCCAGCAGTACTAGAAGCCTCAAATAAAGCCATTGAATCGTTCCCTTTAGAGCTGACAGAAATCTTCAGAGGGCCTTCGTTATTCAATCTGTTGTCAATTTACTCATCAAAGACAGAGTTCCCTTATTGTCTCAAAAGTTAAAAGCTCTCCTTACATGTGTAAGTGAAAATTCTAAGACATGTTCATGAAGTTGTATTGAGATGTATAGCATGCCAGGTGCAAATGAGATCAAACCTAAAAGAAACCATTTGGCAATGAGAGTGGAAAAGTATCCTCGATAACACTGGCGTAGAATTTACACTCTTATAACTTAACAGTTCATAAAGGTCTCATTACTGGAACACTGAGCTGAGAGTACTTTTTTGGGATTAACATTTATAGTTATAACTCTGCTTGGGAACGCTTTTAGTTGTAAGCTTTCATGTTTTGATATAGTGGCAGTGAATGTGAATTCTGGTGTGAACACCAATGACACAGGTTTGTGAATCACGAATATATTTTTTTAAAATATGTTTTTATTTGTTAGAGAGAGAGAGAAACATCAGCATGAGAGAGAAACATCGATCGGCTGCCTCCTGCACTCCCCCTACTGGGGATCGAGTCCACAACCCGGTCATGTGCCCTGATGGGGAATTGAACCCGGACCTCTCAGTCCATGGGACAACGCTCAATCCACTGAGCCACAGTGGCCGAGCACGACAGCTCAGTTTTAAAACTCAAGCCCTGGCCAGTTTGGCTTAGCGTTTAGAGCGTCAGCCTGCAGACCAAAGAGTTTCGGGTTCGATTCTGGCCAGGGGCACGTACCTCGGTTGTGGTTTGTCCCCAGCCCTGGTCGAGTGGGAGGCAACTGGTCGATGTGTCTCTCTCACATTGATGTTTCTTCCCCCCACCCCATCTGAAGATAAATGGAAAAATATCCTTGGATGAGGATTAAAAAATAAATAAAAATAAAATAAAACTCGAATCAAATATATTGAAATAATTACTGGCATGCAGAACTTGGAACTGAAATAGAACACAATGGTGTATGCCTCACTAGCTTCCAGAAATCTAAGAATAACCAAGATACTCAAATAGGGGATAATAATATATCATCCAGTATAGCAGAGTCCTTTACAGGCATGTCTGAGGGAGATGAGCATCATCTACTGGGCCATGTGTTGAGTACCATTTAGGGTTCTATTACAAGAGGGAAACTCTAGCTGACCTAAGCAATAAAGAATTTTATTTGAAGGATATGGGGAGCTCATAAAATCAAAGGGAAGCTAAAGAACTGGGCTTAGGATAGAAACTCAGAAAGTTCCAGAAGGTGTTTTAAAAAAAAAAAAAAATCAGGATTTGCATGAAAGTCTTGCTTTTATCCCTCCACTGAATTAAATGAATTCCCAACTTTAAATTAGCCATTCAAGATCATTTAGGTCAGAAGTCACCCCAGGCAATCCTGGAGCTTTGAGAGAATGACCCTCCAGAAACAACTTTGGCTTAAGTGGTTTGAGAGCAAGTATTTGGATTTACTGTCGCATCAAGACTAAATGCAAAAGGAAAGCTGTGTTTCGTTCAAAGGAAACTGAGTATTGTGGGAAGATGTCTGGACACACACCAAATGACACATGACCAGCTGGTCACATGAAGCCATGGCATATGCTAAATGAAGGGCAGTGTTGTAACTCAAGTGGGCATGCTGGAAGTATGCGCCATGTACAGTACAGTTTGTGTGGACAGGCCTTCAGTATTGCTTGATCCAATCCCAAAAGCCCTTTTTAAAAATATGTTTTTATTGATTTCTTTAGAGAGAAAAGAAGGGAAAGAGAGAGAGGACCATCGATGTGAGAGAGAAACTTCGATCGGCTGCTTCCTGCACGCCCCCCACTGGGATTGAGCCCACAACCTGGGCATGTGCCCCGAACGGGAATCGAACTGGGACCTCTGAGTCCATGGAGTTGATGCTCAATCCACTGAGCCACACCAGCCAGGCAGATCCCATAAGCTCTTGATGATAGCGTGCTCAATTCTTTAGCTAGGTGATCATTTTTGAACTTGTAATATATATTGTTCCAGGTAGTGGGTATAAAAAAGAACAATTGCCCTGGCCAGTTTGGCTCAGCGGTTAGAGCGTCGGCCTGCGGTCCAGAGAGACCGAGGTTCGGTTCCCACTAAGGGCATATACTTCGGTTGCACTTTGTCCCCAGCCCTGGTTGGTCGTGCGGGTGGCAGCCACTCGATGTGTCACTTTCACATCGATGTTTCTCTCTCTCTCCCTCTCTCTCCCTCCCACTCTATCTGAACAAAAAATGAAAAAATGTCCTCGGGTGAGGATAAAAAAAAAAGAACAATTTATGGAGACTGTAGCATGACTGGTTTTTGTTTTATTTCCAAGGAGTGTAAGCCCTTTCCTTTGATAGGCAGTTAGGATTAAGGGCTGGTCATTCCCCTTTCAGAGTCTAGTTAGGCTGGTTCTGGCCACTGTTGCTTTAATAAGATCAAGTTGACCAGGCTTACTCCAACCCCTACCCTCCCGTACACACCTGCCTTTTGATCTTAGCAGTGTTTGAACTGGGAGGGATTTGGGTTGCAGGTTTATATGTTTGCGGTTCTTTGTGCTCAGTACTGACAGGTTTCTGGCTTCCGGTCACCATGAGAATGCATAAGACTTCCAGCCCCTCATTTTTCTCTGCAGAATCCAGGGAAGGGGGATTGTCTAGCCTGGCAAGTTGTTTTTGAATGTTTCCAGGTTTCAATCACTATTGTCTGCGTGTTGGCTGAATTCTCATCCCTGCGAAGCCTCCATCTAGTCAGGCCTGCTCTTCTCAGTACTACATCCGGACTCAGGAGCCTGCCCTGATACACAAAAGTACCAAGGTTCTCTGCTCACCTCTGAAGGGCTTATTTCTCCGTGGAAGGAAGTTGGAAAAAAACTTTGCCTTAGCTGGTTTTGCTCAGTGGTTAGAGCATCAGCCCATGGAACAAAAGAGTCACAAGTTCAATTTCTGGTCAAAGGCACATACCTTGGTTTCAGGTTCAATCACTGGCCCCAGTTGGGGTCTTGCGGGAGGTAACTAGTCAGTGTGTCTCTCTCACATTGATGTTTCTCTCTCTCTCTCTCTCTCTCTCTCTCTCTATCTATCTATCTAAAAATAAATAAATTGAAAAATATCTTTGGTGAGGATTTAAAAAATTCCTTTCATCCACTGTCCTTGCTAGCTTCTATAGAAAAAGTATAATTTTTATTTTTTCTGGATTTTTCTTGTTACTGTGGGAGTGAAGGTCTTTCACACCCTTCTACATTCTAGCAGAAGAAATTGTGCAGGTATTTATTATAAGTCACATAAAGTTCATTTTCAACTTGAGAGGTTTTGATCCCAGCTGTGGTACTTTTATTATATATGGCCATGTAGCCTTAGGCAAAATCTCTTTTCTTCTGTAGGCACCTGTTCCCTTATCTATAAATAGGAAACATAATGTGTACCTTCTGGGATTGTTTTAAGAATCATGAAAATGGCCCGACTGGTGTGGCTCAGTGGTTGAATGTGTCATCCCATGCACCAAGAGGTTCAATTCCTGGTCAGGACACATGCCCAGGTTGTGGGCCTGATCCCCAGTGAGGGGCATGCAGGAGGCAGCTAATCGATGTTCTCTCTCATCAATGTTTCTCTCCCTTCTCTCAAATCAATAAAGAAAAAAAAGAATCATGACAATGTTTTGGGTGCTGAGAAGTGAATATGGGCTATAGGTTATGCAAGTCATCTCTGATTCTGGGCTCCATTTCCTTGTTTATACAATAATGGAAACGCTGAAATAGATGTGCTTTTCACTAAACAGCACACTGGCTATATTGATAGCCAGATGAAGGGCCCTTAGCAATACTGACCTGATCATCAGGACTTCTAAATGGAGTGTCAGCCTTGGTAAATGGACTTGTTTTATTTTAATGGGCACAATTATGAAACATGCAGGTAGACAAGTCATGGATACTCCATTTCCTTAGCTCTGTTGGAGCTGTAAGTTTTTTTCTTTGGTTGTTAACTTTGAATATCCAAAGATCTGGTACTTTATATAAAGACTTGTGATTTGAGGATAAGATGGGGGATATAACTTCTGCAGTGGTTGATGGAATTCATTTCTTCCATAAATGTAGTTTCTTGGTTAATACACTTACAGAGGCCAGTCTTTTAACTAGTTTAAAATACCGGATCAATATTGAAGTTGTTTACATGAAAATAGTCTGGTATTATTTCAACCTGTGCTGAGCCGAACTTTACCTTTCAACTGTTTATGGAAAGCAGGGTGATGCAATAAATATAAATCAAGATCTTGCTTTACCCATAAGTTCTTGTAATATATTACGGTTTATAAGAACATTCACGTTATTTTAGTGAAATAGGTGCAGAGCAGGTTTAAACTTTTGAAACCAACCATATTTAAGAAGTTTACCAAGTGAAGTGTGCATTATTGATGCCAGCAATTACAAATACGTATTATGACATTAGAAGAGCTGTGCCCATCAGTTTGTTGCTTATATATTTGAAGGTAATAAAATTATTATTATTTCAAATGTTTTTATTTATTTTAAAGAGAGAAGAAGGGAGAGAGGGAGAGCAACATCTGTCGGCTGCCTCCCACACACACCCCAAGCATGCACTCCGACTGGGATCCTGGGATCGAGCCTACGACTTGGGCATTGTCCTGACCAGGGATTGAACCAGCGACCTTTTGGTGCACATAATGATGCTCAACAAACTAAGCCACGCTGGCCAGGGCAAAACTGTATTATTTTAAAAACCATTTCATAATTTAGATGTCTTATTAATTGAGACTGGCTTTTCCTGCAAGTATTAGGAAGTCTATGGAAAAGGTAATAGGCTTGGGAGGAAGGTATCTCAGTTACAAAGGATAAGCCATTGAACAACTCCCAAGGCTCACCTATGAAAGCCTTGTTTCTTAGTTCGGGACTTCCTTCCATTATTCTTTGCTAGCCCCATAGAAAAGCATCGTTTTTATTTTGTCTTGGTTTTTCTGTATCAAAGTCAAATCTAGCCAGTGACCCATTTGTTTTTAGTAATAATTTCAATTCAATATAATTACAATGTAAGCCAAAAAATTAGGTAGTTCTTTGGAGTGTGAATTGCTTGTATATCACTTTCATTATTTGGTGAATGTGTATTATGAGTGGACTAATTCATAATAGTTAATATTGACCAAAGAATGAAATGTATGCTGGAGGGAGGAAAAAATAAGTGGTTACTATTTCAATGTTTATATAGTCAATTCTTGATAATTTATGCATTTTTGGTAATGGGGATATGCTTAAATAATAGAAACCTGTATCATTCAAAATCTCATAGGCTAAAGCTGCACTATTTGTTGTTCCGTCAAACCTTTAGAAATAAGAACAGTTGATTGATTGGGTGACCATCTAATTTCCTGATTACCTACCAATGCTTGACCTAAAAGTCAAGTAAGAAAGGAAGAAGATAAGGAAAAAATGAACTTTGCTGTTCTCAAGTAGTCAGGATTTGTTTCTTGCAGGAAATATGGGTTGGAAAGAAATCTTGTGGCCTGATACAAGTGTTGATATATTGATAAGTCTGCCATTATCTGACTGAAGGATTTACGTCTGCGTTTCCAGGGTTTTTCCACGCTGCCCTGTAGTTTGGCAGACCCCTCAGCACCACTTATATCTTCATGGACTCACACGTTTCCTGCCCTACTTTGTCCTATTAATCATCACTAGGAACCAGCAAGTAAGGATCTGGGGAGAAAGAGGGAGGGGCAGCAAGAGGTAGCTTTGAGTTGGCTATCACGCCAATTTTATCTGGAGTGAGGACCAGCAGCAGTAATTTTCATTAAAACTTCAAGACAGAAAGGAGGCCGGGCACTCCAGGAGGAAGAAACCCAAAATGCAGGCCTTCCTGAAGGCCACTGGAAGTATGGGTGGAAACGGATATCCTTCCCGCATACAGAAGCAGTAACTGCTGTGGTTAGTGGAGGTGTGCGAGTTATCTAGGGTGGGGAGTGGGGGTGGGGAGTGGGAGTGGGGGAGGGGGTGCAACTGCTTCCCACCCTGCTGGTAAAACTCCTTGCGGGCACTTTGAGAAAAAGGGAGCAAGTTAGAAAAAAAGAAAAAAATTCCGTTCAGATCCTCATGCAATGAAACCCTAAGGAGATGCCCCTTAGGAACCCAGTCCCCTCCGAAGGATGGCTTGGTGCCTGTGTTACGCACGGCTGGAGCAGTTCCTCAGTGACGACGAGGCAGGCAGCCTCCGAGTGATGGTCTGAGAGTTGCTCCTGTTTCCAATTACACGACATCACAAAGCCCTCAGCACATGTGGTCACCCCACACTCAGTGTTGCAGGCAGAAAAGACTCGGCATTCATTTTGAGAAATGTATTAAAATAAGGACAAGCATCAGTTGGACATACAAATAGTCATTTGCACCAGGTGGGACTAGAGCAGAAGAGCAGTTTTAAATATATTTAAAAATCACAAAAGACATGGGTTAAGGCACTCCATCTTGTCTCATGTTTTCAATAAATATGCTGTTTTTTTAAAAAGGCAGTTGTGAGTACCTCTGATTAAATGAATATAGGCACTCTATTATTAAAGACAGTTACACTGTGCTGTGGCCATTGTATATTATTCTCAAAAGAACGTTCATTAGCTCAGATTAGCATTAAAAAAAAAAACATTTAAAAAAATCACAGTTTTTTCTTTCCAGTTTAAGTCTCTTCCAGAGAGACCTATGTACAAAAGGTACTGTTTCTTCATATATCCCTTAGCACAAGGCATTATGCATAAAGTACAACAGATTGCCTCCCAAGAAGTAAAGCCATCAGAGGGGTTGGAAGTCTCAGAACCAGCAATAAGTCTTTGGACAAAGTTTTTGTTTATTTCTTTGTTTTTCCCCAACTGCAATAAAATCAGCTGACTTTTTAAAAAAAAACCCTGGACCTTTCAACCTCCAAGAAGTCTGGTTTGAAAGTGCCCTCTATTCAAGGAGCTTCGATAAGCAGTTGAGGGGAATCAGACCCGGCTCCCGCGTTGTACGGTGTAGACCGAGCACGGGCTGGGAGTCACGTGGCCTGGGTGCGTGGTCGGTGCCACCAGTACTTCCTAACGATGCCAGTTTTGTGTGTGCTGCCATGCCCGGCAGCTCACCGAGCACGTGCTCTTGCTCCGTTCTAGCAGCTCCCTAGTCTGATAGCGTATAATGGTTTTCGGTTATAGCTGCCGCCGCTGCTGCAGTCTAAAGGCATAGCCTCCTCCTAGGACACAATGACCACAGCACAGAGGAGAAAAATGAACTTTCCCCAAGACTGCCAGTCTCAGCCCTGGGTGGAAGTCTTTCATCAAAACACTCTGCACTATTTAATGAAAAGACCATTTCACTGGAGTTACGTTATTCACAGAAGTGCATTAAGACTTGTCTTATTAGATAATATAACTTCAGTGGCAGAAGTAGGTTGCATAGGTCTCTGAGATTAAATTCACATTTTCACACATTTGGTTTCTCCAGTCAGGTCATACTTGAGCATCTAAGAGACTGGGCAGTTGGGCTGTATACAGCACGAGGAGAAATATTAGGAAGAATCTTGACGGGAGGCACACCTCGTTCAGGGTGAGAAATTTTTTTTTGGCAGTTGTATAGAGGAAGCTGCTCTTCTGATTTATTTTATTCTGGTGTGTGTCGTTGGGAGAGGGTAAGTTGGCAGCACTTAAGCTGGAAAATATGCTTTACTTTTTGGCAAGTAGACTAAACACATGGTCAAGGCTTTAAGAAATCTAGGACCTACCTGCTCAGATACAGTAGACAATACAATTAATTTCATTCTAAAATGATAACAATATTGCCTGTAGCTGCTGAGATTTGGTTTTCAGTTTGACTTTTCTCTGTATATATTAAAGTTGACTTTAAATTTTAGACACAATGTTTACTTCATTATAAAACACTAAAATCAGTCATTGAGAAACAATCGGATTCAAAGCGTAGAATCACAAAAGTAGAAAAGGGAATCAAATAGCACTTGAGAAAGAAATTGGAACCGAGAGCATTCAGTTGTTCTTCTCCAGGGACCTGTAATAATCTGTCAGGACTTTCCATGCTTTGGGGGCCATGAAGCCGTCAGGGGGGTTTTCTCCTTCCCGGGCCAGCTTCCTCATGCGAGTTCCTGAGATGAAGTCAAACTCGTTGTGCCTGTCACGGTAGGAACAAAGAACTCCGAGTAGGTAAATAGTATCATCCTTCAAGATTCCTGGAGTAGCTTATGGGTCCTGAGACCATGTTTTTTTCCTTCTGTAAAATGTTGCATCTTCTAAAATGGCAATGAGCTATTTTAGTTCAGCTTCAGTTCAGTACAGGAACTTGCAGAAGAAGAGGACATGATGGCAGCTATCCATTCAATATTTACTGTGTGTCTACTCTAGTCATGGGAAGTGGCTTTTGATGCTCTGCCTACTTCCGTGAGCTCTGAGCATGGTGAGTGCACCATGATGCTCATGAAAATCTTTTTCTGGCCTAGCCAGTGTGGCTCAGTGGACTGAGCGTGGTCCCATGGACTGACAGGTCCCGGTTCAATTCCCAGTCAGAGCACATGCTTGGATTGCGGGCTCGATCCCCGGTTGGGGGCGTGCAGGAGGCAGCCGATCTATGTTTCTCTCTCACATCAATGTTTCTCTCTCTCTCTCCCTTCTCTCTCTAAAAAAATCAATAAAAACATTTTTTTAAAAATCTTTTTCTGCGTTGACTTTCTTTCACTTGAAGTGCCGGGCACCCAGTGCATGCTCAAGGAATGTATGTTAAAAAAAATGTTTATGGACCATCTACTATATTCAAGGGAGTGTGCTATAACTTTAGAGACCACAAAAATGGGTAAGACCAGGTCTGGGCCTGGGAGGCACTCCCATTCCAATTAGGAGCATGTGGAGATGCCCTGGGGAGTCTTCCAAAGGGCTTCCACATTGCAGTGTACAGATATTGATTAGAGAATTTTCCTCTGAAAAACCTACCTTTGGGGATCATAGAAGTCCATCGCCTTTTTGGCTTTGTTGTAGGCAGCCACTCGGAATGGAATGATTTCCACAGAGGTGAGGCCAGGGGCCATGCTCAGGACCTTGCCCCCGTGAGTGGGTTCATACAGGTCTTTCTTGGTCTCGGGGTGGGGCATTCCTGCAGGGTCCCGGCCCACAATGTAGAAATTGGCCCCCGCAATCATCCGGGACCTGCAGTGCCACTGGACCTAGGAAACATCACATAAGGGACATGTTGATCATCACTGGCCCATTCCCTGTTTATACACCTTTCTTCTGCTTTAAAAGTAATTCAGTAATGTGGGTAAACTTATAATTGCAAGAAAGTCAGTGAGGTGTGTAAGACTCCACAGACTCCACATTCTTCATTGGCTTGGTTACATTGGGTGGGACAGGAGCTTTAAAGAGAAGAATCCCCCCTCTTAGAAACTGAGGTTATATTTCCTAATCTCTCCAAACAGGCTAGCAGACCAGGAACACTCATCTTACAGAACTGTGAGAATTTTACTTTGCAGTCTCTCTCTATTCAGAATAAACCAGTTTAAATGAAATGACGAACTCCAGTGTGTCTAATCTGACTGCCAAGAATGAGCTAATCACCTTTCACATGCAGACACTGAGTCCAGTTCAACACTGCAATGGGATTTCAAAATGAACTGTCCTCTTTAAAGCTCAGATACAAATACAGAGGATGAAGAGGAGAGCTAGGAGGCCTGGAGCTTTGATCTGGTTGAAGAGAATTAACTTGTTAAACTCAGTTTGGGTTTCGTTCATCGCACTTCCTGCAAACGTGGTCAAATCCGTTGCACCAGTGGTGCAGCGAGACAAAGGTCTTGGATAGGCTCGCTGTGTGATGAAAGGGAGACACTAAGCTTTACAGACATTCTCTCCATGAGCTCCCAAGTGTAGCTCACAGAGCATGGACAATCGCTTACAGTAACTGGAACTTGGAAACCGAATGTTAGGTGAGGTACAACTTCCCTGTGGCCCAGTCAAGTTGCGTGACCCACCTCATTTGCACACCGACTCCCCTATCCTCAAAGGCGGTGTAGAACAGGTCTGATTTGATGTTTCTAGCACTTTGATAAGCACTACGTGGAAACATAATTAAGTTGGATAACGAAGAAAGACCAGACGATTTCAGAATCTGCTCGTGACAAAGAAGGATGCAGAGACTCATCTGCTCCTCTAAGTCAATCTGAGCCTGCACCCCTGAGTCCCACAGCCCAGCTCAGGGAACTGCTCACCTCTGTGGGGCCAGCATACAACATGGGGGACGGGAAGATGGCGACGATGGTTGACTTGGGATCCAGGACCCCTTCCTCAAGCACTGCTGCGTGCTGCTTCATCCGCCAGTCCAGGGGCACATCGTCATCCTTGGTCCAGCCACCCAGAGGGTGGAGCAGGAGGACCGGGTGCTTGTAGCCCCTCTGCAGGAGCCGGCGGCGGGTGTCCTGCATCAACAGAGCATGGCCGTTGTGCACAGGGTTGCGCAACTGGAAAGCAAACACCGAGTCTGGGCAAGGAAAACAGAAAGCCACGGTCAGAGACATGCACCGCGTCGCCGGTCTGCGGGAACAGAGGGGAAAGACGCAGCCACGTTGATTCTTCAGTACGTCCACTTTAGCCACTTGTTTTTGATAATCGGCTGGAGAATCCACCCGGGCCTTTAGGGTGTTCCTCCAAAGGTACCAACCATTGTCAGACTGCTTAGGCAGGGACAGGACCCAGAGGCAGGAAGCCCTAGAGCAGGGGTGGGGAACCTTTTTTTGGCCAAGGGCCATTTGGATAGTTGTAACATCATCCGCGGGCCATACAAAATGATCAACTTAAAAATTAGCCTGCTGTATTTGGTCAGGCTCATTTGGTGAGGCGTGTGGTGTTAGCTGGTATTGATTTCGAGCGCCTTACACGGCCCACGGGCTGGATGTTCCCCACTCCTGCCCTAGAGGGAGTGCCTGAGGCAGAAGTGAAAACGTTTGTTGGCAAACCGAGGCTCCAGTCTTGCTCCCCCGGGGGGACGTTTCCTGGGGCCCCTGCAAGGTCTCCACAATCAAGCCACATGAAGTCTATTTCCGCTTCTCTTAAAGGAAATCTTCAAAACTACACTTAGTGATGGAGACCTGAGAGCCTTAAGTTTTCTTTCTGGTTATGAAATACTGTATAGCCCTTATGAAAAACTTGGGAAATACAGAAGAGTCCAAAATAGAATATAAAAATCGCCCATAATCTTATCATTCCTCTTTCTCTTTTTCAAAATATGTGAAGTGAAAATCTCCTCCCCTCGGTCCGACTCGCCCCCGAAAGGCAGCGCCCGCCCCTCCCCGGAAGGCAGCGCCATCAGCAGCAGCCTGGGCACAGTGTCCAGAGACCATTGCTTCCAGACACAGGCACAGCTTCGGGGTTGAGAAACAATGATCATATTTTACTTTGTTTCCCCCAATTATGGCCTATGGTTCTGCAAGTTGCTTTTTCACTTAATAAGTACACTCTGGGTATCTCTCTGTGTCGGTGCACATTTTTGACGGCTGGATAGTATTCCAGTGTGTGGATGTCATTCCACTTTATAAACTGCTTCCATATCAGTAGACACATCAGTAGGAGATGTTTCCAGCTTTCGAAAACTACAGACATGCTGTTCCTGACATCCTCCGTTCTGTAACCAGGGGATGGGAAGGAGCAGTACCCCAGGCGTCGGGGCCAGCCTACATACCAGCCTCCATTTCTTCACATTTCTGTTTGAGCTCCAGCGGGGTCAGGCGGTACTGGTCCAGCCCATCATTCCACTTGATTCTCTCCAGCACCTGAAGGTCTCCACCTACCAGCCAATCTCCACTTTCCATCACCATCTAGAAGGACGATTGTTAGAGTTAGTCATTACTACTGATTTCTGTTTATCTGAAGAGTGTTCTCCTTCTGGACCGGGCTCGGGTTACGGTTGAAGAGCTGCCCTGGGCGCTTCAGCATTCCTAGCATGGCCCTTAGCAGACTTTTCAGTCCCCCAGCCCCTTTATACTCTTAAAAATTGTTGAGAACCCCCAAAGAGCTTTTGTTTATGTGGGTTATATTTATCACTATTTTTTTTCTTTATTGATTTTTAGAGTGAGAGGAAGGGAGAGGGAGAGAGAGATAGAAACATTGATGAGAGAGAACTTTGATTAACCGCCTCCTGCATGCCCCCCACTGGGGATCGGGCCCACAACCCAGGCATGTGCCCTGACCAGGAATCACGAAGGTGGCAGCGGCGTCGGCGCACCGCTGGCTCACGTCCCCTGTCTCAGCCAGATACTGGAGAGACATGTGTTCCACAGGGGTTCAGGGAACGGGGGATTAGAACAGAGCCATGGTTCTCAACTGTGGGCGATCTCGCCTCTGCTGATGACATTGGACAACATCTGAAGACAGTTTTGATTGTCACGACGGGGGTGGGGAGGGTGTGCTATTAGCATCTAGTGTGTAGAGGCCAGGGGTGCTACTCAGTATCCTACATTGCACAGGACAGCCCACAACAAATACTATCCAGCCCAAATGTCAGTAGCGTTGTAGCTGAGAAACCCCAGGCAGGGGATAGCTGTGCAGGGGTGTGGTTATGTTTTTACGGCCACTATGCTCTGCGCTCAGGAAAATCTCTTAAGAATATCTTTTTATACCTATACATTTACTTTCTCCTCATTGCTTAAGTTAGACTACAGATAAACTTTTGAAAGATTTAAGACGCCAAAATCCCTGGGAGTGTAGTAACTCATTCTGGACACTAGGGGTCCACCCTATACTGGTTCTACCCGTAAGGCGCCGTTGAACCAATTTCGTTCACAACCTAGCCTAAAATGTGCCTGTCTGAAGAGCAATGCTGAAACTATGTGTTTGGTTTTACTGGGATAGACAGGGACAAAGAGCATCTCTCTCCCCAAGGTGATCCAATGGTCCCCAAAACTGTCGCTCTGCCTAATTTCCTAGATGTCCCTACCTCCTGCCAAAGACAGGCGAGGAGCCACACACATTCAGAGAGTGTGCGAAACTGCACACACAGAGAGGGCTAAGCAACAGGCTTTAGCCCTGGCCCGTTTGGCTCAGGGGTTAGAGTGTCAGCCCGCGGACCAAAGAGTCCCGGGTTCGATTCTGGCCAGGGGCACGTGCCTTGGTTGCGGTTCCTCCCCCGCCCTGGTTGGGGTTGTGCAGGAGGTAACCAATCCATGTGTCTCTCTCACATCGATGTTCTCTCTCTCTCTCTTCCTCCCGCTCTCTCTGAAGATAAATGGAAAAATATCCTTGGGTGAGGAATAAAAAGAAGAAGAAGAACAGGCTTTAAGGGAGGCTGGTGAAGTCGTGCCGGGGAACTGGGTTCAGAATCGCAGACAACAGGAACCCAAAAAGGAGGGAAGGATGTCCTCAAACTCAAGGATGGAGACAACGAAATGGTGAACCGGCTCAAAGAGGGCAAGGAGAGGAAGACTCCAAGAAACAACCTGGAGGGGAAGAGGAAATAAGCAAGTCAGAAGGAGAGGAGCAGTGGAGGACAGGCAGGTGCAGAGATCGGAATGAAAGGGAGAGGAGAGAAGAGAAAGAGCAGAAGGAAGGGAAGACATGGTGGGTTCAGGAAAATAAGGTCGTGATGAAAGGATTCAGAGAACAGAATTGAGAGCAACAAACACGAACATGTGACACAAATATGCATTCACTTCTGTGCTCTCTACCGTAGTCATGGGATTCTGGAGCTGTAAGGAACCTGTGAATCATGGGACTCTGTCCTCATTTCCAGACGAGAAGGCAGTCTTACAGAGGGAAGTGGCAGAGTTCAAGTGTCGACAGCTGTGTGCTAGGACCCAAATCCAGGACTCCTCACAGCAGGCTCTCTCCCACTGCCCCTCATCCGTGGTCTCCGTGCTGCTACTTCAGCATCGCCTTCAGAGGCGTCTCGTTCATCCTCCGTCCCGTCAGCACTTCCTGTGTGCCAGGCCCTGCGCTCGCTGCCAGGGGTTTGACGGTGAACAAGACAGATCAAGATGTGATCCTTGATCTCATGGTTTGGCAGTCTGAGTGGATTAACAGAAGAGTAAATGGGCAATAATACTGAGGGACAGGTGTGGGCAGGACAAGGGCAAAGTACTGTGTGTGGGCAAAGTACCCTGGGAGGGCAAAGAAGGGGCACCCTGTCAGGCTCATAGGTCATGGGAGTAAGGCCAACTTCTTAAAGGGGAAAGGAGTAACAAATGAGGTGAGGAGGCAGGGGTGAAGGAACAGTGTCCTAGGTTGAGGGCCTGGCATGTACAGAAGTACGAGAGAGGAGGTGGAGTGGTGGGGATGGCTGGAGGAGAGAATATGGTGAGAGGTGGTGGTGAGAGGTGTATGAAGTGATATCTTGACAAAGAATTCCCAAATCAAGCTTGAATAGTTCACTCTAGCCTGGAATGGAAAAAAGATCAGAACCAGAGGAGTAAGGCAAGAGACAGGAAATGAAATGTCCTGGCACAAGCTACAGGAGAGGTGGACAAGTTCAAGTAGCACAAGAGGCAGAAACGTCCGGTTTGGTGACGCAATCAGCAAGGGAGAAGACAGAAGTAAGACTGACATCCAGGTTTGGGACGTGGCCAACGTTTGGATGGTGGAGCTGCTCACTGAGCTAGGGACACAGGAAAGGGACCGGGTTTGGGGAGAGGTTGCACACGGCGAGTGTGAGGTGCTCACAGGTATCCAGGTGGAGCCATACAGGACAGAGCTCCGGAGAATTATCTCATGCAGTGGTTCTCATCGTACATTTGAATCACAGGGGACTTGAACCCCCAACACCCAGAACAGATCTCAAGGCAATTAAAATCTTTGAGGGTGGGACCCATCATGGGTAATTTTTAAAGCTCCCAGGTGATTCTGTTGATCCAACTGACCACATTGTCTTCACTGCAAAGTTAAAGGGAAGTCGTACTTTGATCTCATGGTTTCTACATCTGTAAAATAGGAGTCGTGATTTTCAGTGACAAGAGCCTTGCGAGAAATAATTACTGTTTGGAAAAGCTTTGGGAGGCACGGATGAAAGGCAGCAGGGCTCCTCCAAGCGAGACTTTTATAGTTCCACCTGCTCCTCCTCACGATTTCACCCGAGACCATGCCGTGTGGTTCCATATTAGTGACTTGAGAGACGGGTTGGGATGACTTGAATGGAAGGTCAAGCTGACTTCAGTGAGGATTAATGCAACAGGGACAGACCATTTCCATGCAAACATAGTCCCATGGCCACATGGAAAGACAAGAAGGCCTACGATTACTTTAGGAAGAAATTATTTTTGGAAAGTTTGGGTTTTTTGTTGTTTTTTTTTTAAACATGTTTAAGTATTACTGCGAATTTCAAGGTGCTAAAAAAATACAATGCAAAGAGTTTCTTTCTCAATAAAACCCATGTTTTGTGTGTCTGGTAAACACACCTTCAGCACTCCAAGTGTAGTGTACACTGGGTGAGTGGCTTTCTCTCTCTGGTTATCCATGGCCCATTTCTCACCATTAGCTAGCTCACTGGGAATGTTTACAGAGTCTAATGGTACAGAGTCACTGACTGTATTCTCAAGGCCAAAGTCCCATCACCACTCTCTCTCTGACCTCTAAGAAATTCTGAGCATACATTGCCAGACAAGATGAAAAGAAATAATTGCTTAGGAGCTTCCTTAGGTTTTGTTTGTTTGTTTGTTGTTGTTGTTGTTGTTGTGTGTGTGTGTGTGTGTTTTGCTTTTAGTCCGAATCATGTGTATGTGATGTCAGGGAATATCTGAGTTGGGAATATCTGAGCTGGCAGGATGACAGGCAACTATTCCTTAGGTCACTGAGTGAGGACGAGATCACAAACCTATTATGATTACTATCAGGAAAGGAAAGACACAGGTATAATTAAGGCCCAGAACACAATTCCTCAAACAGCTCCCAGTTATTGTCTAGCAGTTTCCAGGAGTCTGCCAACCTCTGGGAGAGAAACTGCTCGCCGGCTTTGAGCTGCGTGTGTGTCGAGATTAAGGTGCTGGCCCGGCCAGTGTGGCTCGGGGTGGCGCAGTTGGTTGGATGGCGTCCTGTGCACCAAAAGGCTGCTGGCTGGATTCCCAGTCAGAGCACATGTCCAGGTTGGGGGTTCAGTCCTCAGTTGGGGTGCATACGGGAGGCAACCGATTGAGGTTTCTCTCACATCGGTTTCTCTCTCTCTCTCCCTCTCTCTTGCTCTCTCTCTCTAAAAATCAATAAGACATTAAAAAAAAAAAGTCAATACTACTTTTAAGAAAAGATTAAAGATGCTTATCTGCAGGTGGAGAGTTGGGTCCAACAAATAAAGAGCTGCTTTGTGGCAACGGACCTCCTGTATAAGAGGTGGCCGCCAGCAGCCTTGAAAAGGCCCTTCCTGTCTTGCAACATTTCGCAGCTGGAGAAAAACAATAAAACAACAGTGTGCCCAACCGATTCGGACAGGTTTATTTAAACACCCATTTTGCAGGGTCTCGGGGCTGAAAGAGACCTTGGAGTTATTTTGAGTCAGGACCCCTCTTACAAATGAAGAAACTGAGGCCCAGAGAGAAGGTGTGCTTTCTAGAGTCTCCTGGGCCTCAAACTGTTCTCTATTCCTGTGAAGTTTCTGAAAATTAGTTACCCCTGCTAGGGAATTTGACAAGTCAAATGAGCAGTATATGTCTTTTAAAATTGCAAACCTAATGCTTTCAACCTGGGTGAGGAATGGTTTTAGCATTCACTTTCACGAAGTTTTCTTTATGGGAAATAAACCACCTCCAGCAATTCCAGAACGCCCTCCACTCCCACCCCATCAAACAATTAGACATTGGGAGGGAATCTGAAAAGGTTCAGTCTGTTTTGACTTTAGGTAGGCTAGACTGGAAATGATCCTAATCAGAGGAACAAGTTTTCAATAGAAAAAAATGCCCACTGTTGAAAATGTGGTATCTTCCCTCTGGAAACTCTGGAAATACCTGCACTGATTTGTGTTTACTGAAAGGATGTCACTGATCCCCGCCCTGGCCACAGAACACGAACTCGGAGTCTTTCCAGTGGTTGGTCGGACCCATTATGTATGAAGAAATGGACCTCCCTTGTGAATTTTCGGGATGGACCGAGCTGCACAGTCTGGCTGTGCTTTTGTGCATAGCTACCAATGATGCTAGACTAAATTATCCACCCGGCCCAGTTGTTTCCCATTTAGCTGAGGGACCCAGACATCACAGGCGCTAAGGTCACAAGTGATCATTTAGACCAACCTTCCAAATAAAGACATTTCTTTGCCCCTTTCTGAAAAGATCTCCAAGGCAAAGCCTGCAAAACCTCCCTTGGAAATGCATTCTTCTATCGAACCCCCGTTTTTCGAAGTCCTTCGTGAAGAACTTAGACATATTTTTGTCCTAAGCTGAAGAAGATCAAGAACACCTTTCCAAAGGTTTGGCAACTTACTTTGATATGGGGATGTTTCGCACACGTTGTCCCCCACACACGGGAGCATCGCTCCTCTTTCCTATGTTCGTAGAATTCGGGGTCTTGTAAGATGGCCACCCTCCGTCCACCGTAAGTCAGGACAAACTCGCTGCACCCTTCCAGCCGCGTCTTGTCGTCCGCAGAGACGGGCAGCACGATGGGAATGCTCAGGTTGATCACTCCATCTGCAGAAAGACCACGTGGTGCGTGAATACGGGACACCAAGTGTGCTGTCCTGTAAGGGTGACTCTGACGCGCACAGTGGCCCCTCCAAACACTTACTGAATAGGCACTGAGACCTAAACCCAACACGGCTGTGTTAGCTGCACCAGTTTCTCTAGAGTCTATGCTGAGAAGTCCTTGAGGGACTTCTCAACGCAGGAGAGGGGCATTTGTGAAAAGTGGGCTGAGTTTCAAATCGTGGAGTTGCTGCAGTAAATTGTAGGATTAAGAGGGGACGTCTCCCTTCTGGGTTCCCTTTTCAAAGCTGGGCCCCGATCTTAACACACTGGGAAGATTAGACCCCAGTTAAACACAATAAATGTTGTCAAAACAAAAACTTCTAGTCTCTCTTGGAAATGAACATTGTAAAAACATTGGCAAGTGTCTTATTATCTGTTTAGACTCTAATTGCACGGCTAACACACTAAATTGAAGAAGAAAAAAAAATCAGACAATGAATATTAACCAACAGAACCCCAAATAAGCAGTCTTCTTGATGTCGTTTGTTCACTGTGGTCCAGGCACAGCATCACCTTTAAATATTTTTGGGAAGACTTACCTGGGAATCATAAGTCTTGCTAGCTCAACCACAGCTGAGAATCATCAGTCAAAAAACAACAACAGGTAGGCGTGAAAACCACATAAAGTTTATTTATTAAAGCTCACGCACTTTCTTTGGAGAGTGAGCACCTCTCACCTTTATGGTGAGTCTCGTAAGAGACTATTTAAGTCAACTGGGTGTTCTGGCTTCTTAGCTTACTAACAACACAACAACCTGTAAGGTGTGGTGTTCAGAAAATTTACATTTTCAGCTGCAAGAAATGTCATATGATAGCTTGACCATAAAGGAAGAGACAGGAAAACTACTTAGAAACAGAGAGAGACTTGGTGGCCGTTCGTTTTGTGTCAACTTGGCTCGGCCAGAGTACGCAGATAGTTGGTCAAACACTATTCTAGATTGCAAACATTTCTCTGAAGGTATTTTTACATGAGATTAACATTTAAGTAAGTAGACTTTGGATAAGGCAGATTACCCTCCACAATGTGGTGGGCCTCATACAATCAATTGAAGGCTTTACTGGAAAAAGTCTGACCTCCTAGGAAGAAAAGGAAATTCTGCCAGCATGCTGCCTTTTTTAAAAATTGAATTTATTGTGGCGACATTGGTTAATAAAATTATATAGGTTTCAGGTGTACAATTCTGTAATACAAATAGACTGCCTTTGGACTTGGACCGTAACTTCTCCCTGGATCCACTGCCTGCCAGCCTTCCCTGCAGATTTCGGACTTGCTAAGCCTCCACTATTGTCTGAATTGATTCCTTAAACTCTCTCTCTCTCTCTCTCTCTCTCTTCTGTTTCTCTGGGAAAAAAAGAATAAACACAGAAACTAAAAATACAGAGTCATGGTTGGGGGAGGGTCCTTTAATGTGAGGCCAACAATCCTACTGGTCTCTCGATCCTCAGGGCACCGTTACGTTAGAGTCACTTAATAACTGGCATAACTAATGATGATGCGTCATTTTTTAAAGTTTCCTTATGTTTAACACATTCTTTTATTTTTTATAGATTTTTTTTTTTAAGAGCAAGGAAAGGAGAGGGAGAGAAACAGCCACTGACTGCCTCCTGCACGCCCCCTTCTGGGGGTCGCCTCCTGCACGCCCCCTTCTGGGGATCGAGCCTGCAACCAGGGCATGTGCCCTGACCAGGAATCGAGCTGATGACCTCCTAGTGCACAGGACGACACCCAGCCAACTGAGCCACCCTGGACGGGCAGTTGTTTGTTTTTTTTAGAAGGACATTTTTTTCAATGTTTCTAGATAAAATGGTTAAAAGGCGTAGTTGTCTTTCACTTTGGGGCTTATAAGGATACAGTTTGGCTCCTTGGAAACATCTGTTTTAATGAAGCCAGGCAATTAATGTAAAAGAAATTAATTACACAACTGTTTTTCTCCTCTTGTAATGGTGCCCTAATATTCTGAGGATGTGTCAGTCTCTCAGTTGAACTTACAGGTAAGAAAGGGAGGCACTAAAAGATGTTAGGGAGATTTCTGGGGAGTTCTGAGGTTCAAGACTCAGAAGGAAATGAAAGGAAAGGAAATAAAGAAAACTCTGAACTCCACAGAAAACAAACGCAGTTACTTATGGATTTGAGGACACGTACCATAGATTAATGAAGTCTTTTAAACCTAATTTTTAAAATTCAACATTTAGAATGCCTCTGATAGAGTTAAAGATCTGAGATCCGAGTTCTGCTTTTTGGAAGACAAAACACTCTGTCTAGTAGCTATGAAACCCAAGTCCCCAGGCATCTCACTTTACACCTATTCAATTCTCTCCAGAAGTTACTAGGATGTAAAGAATGTCACAGGATATAGATAGCAGCTGCCAGCAATAAAGAAACCCTATCATAAAATCCTGTACCCTGCTCTGTGAACCCTTACAAACCAAAAGGAAGATACTGTGCAGAGAAAGTAATGGATTTTGTCGTTCAAATGACTCCTCTGTTTCAAAGTTCATAGGCAATAAGGGCAGGCCGAGCTCTGCGCAGAGAACACTGAACTCAGGCATTCTCCCCTTTACTACCTGTGCCATTCACCTTCTCTGTGCTCAATTTCCTCACTTGAAAACCAGGATAATAAATAAGATCTATTTCTCTGGGTTGCTAGGAGGAGGCATATTGTAAAGCCCTGTATCAGTGGAGGCTTATGGTGAAAGATCATTAAAAACATTGCATAGTCTAATTGAGAAAAAAGAGAGAGGGTTAACAATAACACCTTCAAGGATATTGATGATCTAGTTAGAAATCATGCTTCCTGTAGACTGTGGATTACTGACCACACGGCTTATAAAGAGTGACTTGACCAAAATAAAGCAAAGCAAAATGCAAAGCGAAAGATGGGGTGGATGCTGGAGGAAGCCTAGCTCTGACTGCAGCACGCGTACAGTGGTGTCTTCCCTCAATCAGTCTGGGTTGAAATCCAAGGAATACTCCACTGTCTTGATGCAATCGCCTCCTTCGGTCCACTAGGGTCCTGCCCAGTGTAGCCTCTGATCTCGACCTTGAGTGAAAATCCAAACTGAGGAATTGGCACTCCCTGACAAGAGTGTCAAGGTGAGAGCTCATCTGTGGGATGTTGTGGAAAGAAGTTCTACTGAGTAATAATGCCAACTGATCTCACACACCTGCAGCTACAACTCCACACAGGTATAAGCAGATTTACTGTGGTTTCCCTATTATTATTTCTATCTACTTTTCTAACACAAAAACTCATCCAACAATTTAACTCTGTGCTGAAACATCCTCCATAGCTCTAAACGTTGACTTGGGCTTCCAGCCTTTTTCCATCTTGTGCTTGAAGCTCTGGTGGGAATGGCACTGGTTATTTTATTGCAGTATGTCTTACTTTAGAAAAGAGTATTGTGGTTGTTTAGCCATGGTTAGTCCAACACATAACTTCATGCTCAATTGAATAATTTTGCTTTTGCTTTAAATAATTTTCTTTTTTATTCTTTATTGATTTTAGAGAGAGAAGAAGGGAGAGGGAGAGAGAAAGATAGAAACATTGATGAGAGAGAACATCGATTGACCGCCTCCTGCATGCCCCCCACTGGGGATTTGGCCCACAACCTGGGCATAGGCCCTGACCGGGAATCCAACCGGCGACCTCTTGGTGCATGGGTCGATGCTCAACCACTGAGCCACACCGGCCGGGCTAAATGATTTTCAAGCCTTTGGTTTTAACCTTGCAGATCTGCTTACCAATTGTTTGGGGCTGCTTCTAGGAAAAAATCGAAATTACTTTTTATTGCTTACCTAGGCTTTTAAAAGAAAAACCAACAATGATGAAAACAATACCAGAGATAAATGATATCTTCAGAATTTCACCTTTTCATTCTGGTACAGCACAGAATTTTACAGTCACAGCAAGTACGTGTTTATTCCCAGTTCTATAACTGCCGATCATCATGGCTTGCCATTAAATTCATGCATAATCACACATCACAGACAAACGAAGTACGAGCATTCACAATCCAACCAGGTGCGCCCACTTTAAATTGCATCTAAAACTGATTTATCCTTCAGCAATTAAAGATGTTTTATAAATGCAATGGAAAACATTTCGAGATTTGTGAAACTAAATGAGGATCAACATTCAGGAGAAGTAACTAGGAGAAGAGCATCAACTTTTAAAATCTCAGGAACAAAATGTGCAACAATTTAGAAACGAGTTTACTTTTGTCAGCCAACACAACTTTATAAACAACAGCTGCATCTGATCCAGAAATCTCCTGTTATTTGGACTCTAGTCAACTGAAGAATGTAGCATTATTCTATTGTAACTGGTTGGATCATGAATTGTTAGCAATTCCAACTGGTTCATTTGAATTGTTTTTTAATTAGGTTCTCAACCATTTCAAATCAATAGAATACATCTACGTATAATAATTTAATTACTTGGAAACTTAAGTACATACCAGAAAGGACCGTGCCTAGAAAAATACAAACACAATTAAGAAACATGTTTTCAGCACTCCACCAAAGTAATCTTGAAGCAATAATGTCAAGGAACAAATTCCTATTATAAAGCTTCACACATACAACATACAAATACACTTTGCTACTTCTATTTTAGAAAATAGAGAATATATGATAGCAAAAACCTGGTGAAACTGGATTTGTATTGGATATCATTCAATAAAATCCAAAAGCATTATTTCAGATGGTTATCTGAATTATTAAAATAATTTTAACATGTCAATGGCTCCTCCAACTTCAGAAAGAAGTTGTCTCTTGCAAATATGTGATGGTATAATTATTGCACATGGTTCCGAATAGGCTTTGGGAGAAGGTAGAGAAGCAAACTACTCTAGAACATTCTAGAATCCTAGATGTTTAGAGGATATGAAAATATGCTCCATAAAGTAAGCGGAAACGCTAGGGCCAGATAACCTGTATTTGAATTGAGACTTCAGATAAGTTATTTACTCTTTCCAATACTTATTTCCTCACACGGAGATCTTCACAGAGGTGTTATCTAGATTAAATGTGATGCCCTACATCAAAGCCGTGGTCAGGCCACATTAAGTCCTTTTTTTGTTTTTTTATTCCTCACCTGAGGACATTTTTGCATTAATCTTCAGATAGAGTGGGAGGGAGAGAGGGGGGAAGAGAGAGAGAGAAACATCGATGTGAGAGAGACACATCGACTGGTTGCCACCCACACAACCCCAACCAGGGCCGGGGACAAACTGCAACCGAGGTACGTGCCCTTAGCGGGAACCGAACCCAGGACTCTCTGGTCCGCAGGCTGACGGCTCTAACCGCTAAGCCAAACCAGCCAGGGCGATATTTTTCTATTCACCATCAGATAGAGTGGGAGGGAGGGAGAGAGAGAGATAGAGAGAGAAACATCGATGTGATAGAACCACATGCGACTGGTTGCCTCCCCAGGGCTGGGGATGAATTACAACCGAGGTGTGTGCCCTTGACTGGAATCGAACCTGCGACTCATTGGTCCGCAGGCCGACGCTCTGACCACTGAGCCAAACCAGCCAGGGCCATTGAGTCCTAAATAAATCCTGGCAGTGCGGAAAGGAGGGAAGCCCTCAAGCCCCGCCCTGGAAACTCAGAGCCACGGAAGACTTACTTTTAAATGATCAAGTCTCACAAGGCTGCCATGATGTGACCCTACCTGGGGCCACCAGTCAAGAACATAAACTTGTGGTGACATTTTAAAATTTAGATTTGACGTTTATGATTAGAGGCTCTGTGACAACCCCAAAACTATATATCCATTGAGAAATAAAATTATATAATCCATTGACATGAAAGTAGATCTTTGAGTATGATAGGGAGTGACTCATAGAATGATCAGAAACACTAAACGATTAGCCTGAGCTAATTCTTTTATAACTTCGGGGGAAATGTGAACCTTTGAGAAAATGACAACCAACAAAATAGTTTTAGGAGATATGGTCAGAATAAAAGAAAGATTTCCTAGAGATTGTAGGTGATTAAGAAATTTGCAATTCTTTGCTACAGAAATTATTTCAAATTTTCGATGATGGTGACTCAAACGTTCATGAATTGGTTAAAATTAAACAATATCCATATGCCCCACCTTCTAACATATAAATAATCACTTTTTGGAATTTAATTCTGTCTACTCAGTACAGAAACCATTCAGGGCTTTGCCATGAGACTGTCATGATGTGAGTGGAGGTTTCACTGGCTTCCCGCAGATGCCCCCAGGGCCACTGTCCGGGTGGAAGGGTGGCTGAGTCTGCCCCTTCCACAGAACAGTTCTATTTTCACCTTTGTATAGATTACCTCAGATTTCACGGAAATACAGTTATCTGCTTAAAAAAAAAAATGTTTGCCAGGCCAGTGTGGCTCAGTGGATTGAGCGTCGTCCCATGGACTGAGAGGTCCTGGTTCAATTCCCAGTCAGGGCACATGCCCGCGTTGCAAGCTGGATCCCCAGTAGGGGGAGTGCGGGAGGCAGCCGATCCATGTTTCTCTCTCACGTCAATGTTTCTATCTATCTCTCCTTTCCTCTCTCAAAAAAAAAAAAAAAAAAAAAATCAATAAAAACAAAAAAATAAAAATGTTTGACAACCACGCATGTGGTGAGAAGAACCTACTGGACTCTGTTCAGACAATGAGCTGTACTGTCTGTCCTGGCTAGCTCACACCTGTCTTCATTAACACTCTATCTCCAGCAGCTAGAACAAACCCTGGTATATGAGGACACTCAGTCAATATCTGTTGGGTAGTTGATGAACTTTTTCTGTGCTACTTCCAAACTGATGTGCCTCTAGATAAGCCTTGGTCTCTTCAAGAGTTCAAGTTCCTTTAATTGCACCCGACGGGGGTTGTTACAGTGTAAGAACATTTACTATTAGATCAGGCATTCCTTTAAACTTTCAACATCCCAGTGAGGTAGGTGCTGTTGTTAATATCTGTTTTACAGATGAGGAAACTGAGGCCCAGAGAGTTTCAGTCATTTGCCAAGGTTCATAGCTAATCACTAGCATAGGAACCCAGACAGCATGGCTCCACAGCTCATACTCTCACCCACTGTGATATTCCATCTCTACTGTGGTAGAAGTGGGCAGCATATGATATCCCTGGCATCTATTCTCATTAATTGATCTCCTTAGGAGTTGAGGAAGCTTCTGAAGGATGTGAGGCATTTTGAACCCTGACTATACCCATAGGCATGTCCAGCGGACTCTGATTGGAGGGGTAGATAGTGGAGCCAGCACAGAATTCCCATAGGGCAAAAAGTAGTCTTGCAGAGAGTCCCAGAAACAGGCCCTACGGATTGGAAGGGGGTAAGGATTATGGAAACAGCATGACATCTGGTCTTACCCCCACCCTCAACATAGCCTCACTGGCAGCCACAGGAGAATGAGGGGTGTGTACAGCTTGCAAGAGTTGTTCGCTCAGCTCTCTAACACTGTGGGACTCAAGCAACTTTCTAGAGTGTCCTCAATTGAGGTTAACACAGAGGAAGGGAACATTCTCCTTCCCACTTGGTAAAGAGTGCCTGAACTGCCACAGCCCTCTGGGTACAAGGACAGCAGTGGCTGGAGTGAACGGGCAGGATCTGCACTTTGTGGGTCCAGAGAGACACACGCATGCACATGGCAAGTGGCGTGTGACTGTGGGCCTGACTCTGGAGCATAGGCAACACCCTTTGAGAAGCCCCATAAACACATGGGGGTAGGCTTTGGAAAGAGCTGGGATTTCTCCATGAGCGGGTAGGGGTTGGGAACTAGTGGGAATCAAGTGTTAATGGGAAAGTGACCTCATTTGTATCCCCCAGAGTGGTGGGCCTGGGAGAGGGGAGGGATGGACACCTGGCTTACATGGGAAGTGAGAGCAATAATAAGTGCTTCACGCGCCTCACGGTAGTAAGAACCAAGTAAGAAAAAGAAAAGCAACGTGTTTTGCAAATTGAACACCATAAAAGGAAACTGAAATGGTGTGAGAGGGAGGGAGAGAGATTATGCTTAAATTACCCAGATAGATTTTCTGCATTAGCTGTTCTTCATCTTTCTGGATTACAGACTCCTTTGAGGATTCATCAGAATCCCGGAAGCCCAGGAAAAATGCTCCCTTCTCCCTTTCTTAAAACACAAACTATTTTGTCTACTCTAGGGTTTTTTTGTCCTCACACCCTGAAGTCCTAGACCCCAAGTTAAGAACCCCTGGTTCCATGAACCCTGACCTCTGCAACCACACCACTACCTTGGTATTCTTCTCTAAAGAACAAATATCAGTCAAAGGTTACAGTACTGTGCTTGTAACAAGGTCCTCACTTTCAAGGGGGCTCACTTTTCTTTGGGCCACAGCTCTGGTTTGTATGCTCACGGTCAACCTCTTGTTCGTGGCTGGCGGCTGAGTCCAAGGCATTTACTCGATGCGGCTTGTGTTCAGCATGTGCTGAAATTAAGACATCGAGGTAGATATCAGCCTGTAAATGTTTGTTGTACTAACATCGTGACCTACTCACTTCTCCAGGAAAGGACATCAGGAGAGCAGTTGGGTATGGAAAGAGCAGACTCTGGTCTTGGGCCCCTGACTTACCAATGGTATGAACTTCAGCAAAATGCTTAACCTGAGGTCAGTCTCCTCATCTATAAAGTGGGATAAAAATAGCTGCCTGTCTTCCAGGGCTTTCATGAGGATCAGACGAAATAATGCCTGGGAAAATGCTGTGCCAACAGTGAAATGTTGTACAGATATGCTGCATTATTATTGTTATTATTATTATTGCAAGCTACAAGTAAATCAAGTGTTTTTGGATTGTTATTTAATCTCAGAAATGCAGGTCTCAGGTTCTGGGGCATGACCAGCCGCAGCTGATAATAAAAGAGCTGATAAGAGGAATGAGGGCGGAGGGCTCATGCTGACCCGAGTCTTTTTTGAGCCCTGATTCTGGCTTTAAGCCCCATTCCCCAGGCAGAGTCACAAGCCCAGAACATGAACATCTTTCCCAGGAAATAACATCTGATTGGATTTTTCTTCCTCAAAGGTTTGAGCCCTGCTCAGTATTACACGTTCAGGGTGACTCTACCACCACCCCTCCCACTTATCAGCCACTCTCCAGAGTCTTGAAACAGACAAGTTCCATTCGATAAACTCAGTCAGTTTGAGGAAGGAAATGCTCATAGAAGGGTCCGGAAGTTTTCTGAATAACACATGCTTCCGACCTTGACCAGATCCGTGTTCTAAAAGCCACCAGCTTGTACCCAGAAAGCGGCCTCAGCGCTCCCTTGTTAGAGTTCAGTGAACGAAGCCATCCTGATATATTTCATGTACAGGCGTGAGCACTGACAACTGAACGTCCACCAAGCAAAGCAGCAGCTGCGATGACGCTTGATGGAGCATCCTGGAGGATGAGTGGTGCCTGGCAGGTCGGCAACATGTGCTGAGTTCATCCTGGTCGCCCAGAGGGTCCTAGCAGCTGGCAACAATGCTTCTGACTATCTGCTGCCTTGTGACTGTCCGGGCCAACACAGGGCAGGAGAGGGTGAAACAGACTTAACCATCTCTTGGCTTTGTGTGTGAGGAAAACCTTCAGATCCTTGGTTTTAAACAATCAATAATCCTTGGAGGATAACCAGAAAAATCTTTCAAATGGAAGCGTATACATAATAGAATCGGACACACCATAAGTGACCTAAAGATTTTCACCATAAGGTTTCAAACCAAGGATTAGCATTTCTTGCTCCTATGAAGACCCTGAGAAAATTTTTTTCTTTAATAATAAAAGGCGGCAAGTAAGACAAGTTCAGGGGCTTGGTAATGTGTCTGCAAAAGCTCTGGGAACCACGTGCAGATGGAAAGTTAACAATAAGGGGAGGAAATGAGCAAAATCAATGGTCCGAATTGTACAGAATCTAGAAATCTAGTTGGTGAGTCAATCTTTACTTGTATAATGGAGGGTAATCATGACACAAAAACTAGTTTCAACAAGTGACTTTTCCATAGTCACAAGAATACGCAGCAGAGGTAGGTGATGAATGCTAGGATTTCTGAGACCAGAGCAAGTCCCCTTCCTCTAAAATCAGTCCTTCATCTGTTGTATTGACTACACCCATCAAGAAGAAAAACAACAGAATCTGTTATGATTTGGGAAATTTCACTGAATTAGCCAAATAACAACAACAACAAAAAGAAGAAGAAGAAGTAAGAAACACAAAAACCATACCATCGAGCAGGGTGCCGAAGTGTATAACCTGCAAGTACTCCTTCTCTCGCATAAAGCCTTTGAGGGGAGTAGCCCAGCCTTCACTCAAAACCTGGACCCACTGAAGATCCAGCTGCAAAACAGGAAAAGCAGGTGAACATTTCCATAGCTCTGTTGTCCAGCCATCTGGCCTTTTCTTTCTTAGTTGACGGGAGGGTGAAGGCAGAATCTTTTATGTTTTTAGTGTTCCCATATGTTATGCAGACCCATGACCTAGGGGCCCGATAAGCTTGAGTCTAGAACTATCCTACAGGGGAGTGGTGAAAAGATTTGAAATCGAGATGATTTATTTGAACACTTTAGGCTGTCTATCCTCAGGGTGTGCAGTTGTGTTGAACATTCACTGTTCATTCTTCCCCTCCCGACCCCTCCAAATTCTAGTTTGGTTATATTTTTTCACCAAATGCACTATTTAGTTTACTGAATTGGGCAAACCATTCACTCTAGGATAAAATTCCAAAATCTTTAGCATGATACTGAAAGCCCTTCAAGCTCCGGCCCAGGGGCTTCCACCTCTTCCCATTCCCCACTTGGGAGACAATTCAGCAACAACTCCAACCAATGTGTAGTCTAAACACACATGTGGTTTCAGGCCTAGCCTCTTTCCCAACTGAAAACTCCTATTCAACCTTTAAAACCCAGCTCCTGGGTCACTGCTCTGAAAGTTTCCCTGTCATTCCCAGGACTTAAAAAAAAGTAATCGTTAGATTATTTGAAGTTTTTTTGTTTTGTTTTGCTTTTTTAACCTTGAAGCCCATTTTGTTATTGAAACTATGATTTCACACAGTAATTATAATTATGTTACCAATCTGCCTAGAGCATGGGAGCACTCAGAATTTATTTTGTATAGTAAGGGGTTCTGTTATAAATTTGTCATGACTTCTTAATTAGCGTATAGAGTCTTCATGAGCTGAAGCAGGTTTCCAATTTATTCTGTCCCTTATAAAAATGTCCAAGGTTTTAATAGACAGCAAAAAGATACCAATGAGCCTGGCTAGTGTGGCTCAGTGGATTGAGCATCTTCCCATGGACTGAGAGGTCCTGGTTCGATTCCCGGTCAGGGCACACGCCTGGGTTGTGGGCTCAATCCCCAGTAGGGGGCGTGCAGGAGGCAGCTGCCAGATGTTTCTCTCTCACATTGATGTTTCTATGTCTCCCTTCCTCTCTCTCTCTAAAAAAAGAAATCAGAAAAACTTTCTAGAGAGAGGAGAAAATGGCAGTGGAGTGAATGGAAGCTACACAGACGATCTCCCAGGACCAAACGGGAATTACAACTAAAAGACAAATCGTCGGGAAAAAGCAACAGAAAAGCAGTGGGAGAGGACCATACAACCAGGGACACTGAATGAGCCTGGTAGGATCTGCGGAGGCGCGTGAGCCCACGGACAGCAGCAGCCTTAGCTGAGAGCAGCGGTGGAGCCCGCCCTCGGGGTTGAGACCCCAAGCTGCTCCACAGCGCAGAGGGCCAGGACAGAGTGCTAAATAGCCACAGCCACTCACCTGGGGCTCCGGCAGAGGGAGGGCAGACTGGACTGGAACTCTGTGGGGACACCTGGGATTTGGAGGGCACTCAGAGTTTGTGCTGAGCTGCGGCCACAAAGGACAGTGGTGGCCAGCCCGCTCTCCTTCCCGGTTACACAGAACAGCAGCCAAGTTTGCTCCTTCCCGGAGCTGTGGCAGCCCCTCCCTCAGAGATTCCCAGGTGAGGCAAAGAGCCAAAGAAATGCAAATTGAGGCTCATTAACAACCAGCATCGGCCCCACCCTCGGGAAATTCTCTTACACTATAAACACCTGAGGCAGTTTCTCGTTCAACTGAGATCCTAAGGCTTTTCAAGTAACTTAGGCTAATAGCCTCCAGGCAAAAAGCTAGAGCATAACTGAACCTTTCCTGAGCTTGCAAATCTACCCAGGAAAGTGAGACTTGACAGTGGTATTTAAGGAGGGCCCTCCGCCCTGGCCGGTATGGCTCAGTGGTTAGAGCATCGGCCTGTGGTCCAGAGAGACCCAGGTTTGGTTCCCGCTAAGGGCATGTACTTCGGTTGCAGTTTGTCCCCAGCCCTGGTTGGTCGTGCAGGTGGCAGCCACTCGATGTGTCACTTTCACATCGATGTTTCTCTCTCTCTCTTCCTCTCTCTCCCTCCCACTCTATCTTAACAAAAAATGAAAAAATGTCCTCGGGTGAGGTTTAAAAAAAAAAAGGAGGGCCCTCTACACTCATCCAAACCCAGTAGAGGGAGCCACAAATAGCAGAACACCAACACCCACAGGGAAAATTTGGCAGGCTCCAAAACCCACTGAGATAGCAAAAATGGTGAAACAAAGAAACACATCACAAATGAAAGAACAAGAGAACTCTACTGAAGATGAGATAAATGAAATGCAGTTAAGCAAATTATCAGAGGTAGAGTTCAGAGCCATGATCTTGAGGAAACTAAACAGCATGAGTAAGGACATCGACACCATGAAAACCAACCAAGTGGAAATAAAGAATGACATAGCAGAAATAAAGAACACATTGGAAGGAATGACCAGCAGAGTAGAGGAAGCAGAAGACCAGATCAGTAAATTAGAAGACAGAGTAGAAAAAAATCAATCAATCAGAAAACCAAAAGGAAAAAATAATTAAAAAACAGGAAGATAGCTTAAGAGAACTGTGGAACAACTGGAAACGTAATAACATTCTCATCATAGGAGTTCCCGAAGAAGAAGAAAATGAGCAAGGGTTAGAGAATATATTTGAAGAAATAGTGACAGAAAACTTTCCTAACCTGGTGAAGGAAGAACACATTCAAGTTCAAGAAGCACAGAGAGCCCCAAGTAAGAAGAACCCAAACAGGCCCACACCAAGACACATAATAATTAAAATGCCAAAAATTAAAGACAAAGAGAGAATCCTAAAGGCAGCAAGAGATAAGCAACAGGTTACCTACAAAGGAACCCCCATCAGGCTATCAGCTGACTTCTCAACAGAAACACTACAGGCCAGAAGGGAATGGCATGAAGTAATCAAGGTCATGAAAAATAAGGATCTGAATCCAAGACTACTCTATCCAGCAAGGCTATCATTCAAAATAGAAGGTCAAATAAAGAGCTTCCCAGACAAAAAAAGGCTAAGGGAATATATTAGCACCAAACCAGCACTGCAAGAAATGTTAAAAGGACTGCTGTAATTAGTAGGATAAATAAGAAGAAAAATATAATCACACTGAACAAAAATGGCAATAAATAAGTACATATCAATAATCACCTTAAATGTAAATGGATTGAATGCTCCGATAAAAAGGCACAGAGTAGCTGACTGGATAAGAAAGCATGATTCATATATATGTTGTCTACAAGAGACCCACCTCACAACAAAAGACTCACATAGGTTGAAAGTGAAGGGATGGAAAAAAATCTTCCAAGCAAATGGAAAGGAAAAAAAAGCTGGGATAGCAATACTCATATCTGATAAATTAGATTTCAAATTGAAGACCATAACTAGAGACAAAGAAGGCCACTACATAATATTGAAAGGGTCTATCCAACAGGAAGATATAACCTTGGTAAACATATATGCACTCAATATAGGAGCACCAAAATATATTAAAAATCTTCTGGAGGACTTCAAAGGAGAAATCTGCCGCAATACAATCATAGCAGGAGACTTCAACACCCTGCTGACATCACTGGATAGATCATCTAGACAAAATATTAACAAGGAAACCGAAATTCTAAATGAAGCACTAGATCAAATGGATTTAATAGATATGTACAGAGAAGTACACCCCAAAACTGCAGAATTCACATTCTTCTCAAGTGCACATGGGACATTCTCAAAGATAGACCATATGTTAGGGCACAAACTAAGTCTCTACAAGTTCAAGAAGATTGAAATCATATCAAGCATCTTTTCAGATCACAATGGCATGAAACTAGAAATCAATTGCAACAAGAACATGCAAAGACATTTGAATACATGGAGGCTAAATAGCATGTTACTAAACAATGAATGGGTTACCATGGAGATCAAGGAAGAAATTAAAAACTTCCTGGAAACCAATGAAAATGAACACACAATAAAAAATCTATGGGATGCAGGGAAAGCAGTTCATAGCACTACAGGCCCACCTCAAGAAAGAAGAAAAATTTCTAATTGACTACCTAACCTCACAACTTAAAGAACTAGAAAGTAACAAAAAGAAAACCCTTGAGCAAGTAGAAGGAAGGAAATAGTAAAGATCAGAGCAGAAATAAACGACATGGAGACCAAAAAAACAATTCAAAGGATCAATGAAACAAAGAGCTGGTTTTTTGAAAAGATAAACAAGATTGATGGACCCTTAGCTAGACTCACCAAGAAACAAAGAGAGAGAACCCAAATACACAAAATCAGAAATGAAAGAGGAGAAGTAACAACTGACACCACAGAAATACAAAGGATCGTTAACAAATACTATGAACATTTATATGGCAACAAATTCGACAATCTAAGTGAAATGGACAAATTTCTAGAAACACATAGTCTCCCAAAACTGGACCAGGAAGAGATAGAAAACTTGAACAGGCCAATAACAATGAAGGGAATTGAAGATGTAATCAAGACCCTCCCAGCAAACAAAAGCCCAGGCCCTGACAGCTTCACGGGGGAGTTTTACCAAACATTCAAAGAAGAACTAACACCCATTCTCCTCAAACTATTCCAAAAAATTCAAGAAAAAGGAAGACTTCCAAACTCCTTTTATGAAGCCAGCAAAATTCTAATTCCAAAACCAGAAAAAGACACTACAAAGAAAGAAAACTACAGGCCAATATCCCTGATGAACATAGATGCCAAAATCCTAAACAAAATACTAGCAAATCGGATCCAGCAATACATCAAAAAAATTATTCACCATGACCAAGTGGGATTCATCCCAGGGATGCAAGGCTGGTACAATATTCACAAATCAATAAATGTGATACACCACATAAAGAAAATGAAAGATAAAAACCATATGATCATATCAATAGACGCTGAAAAAGCATTTGACAAAATCCAGCACCCATTTCTGATAAAAACGCTCAGCAATTTGGGAATAGAGGGATCATATCTCAACATTATAAAGGCCATATATGAAAGACCTACAGCCAACATCATACTCAATGAACAAAAACTAAAAGCATTTCTCTTAAGAACAGGAACAAGGAAATCGAACAAGACAAGGATGCCCACTCTCACCACTCTTATTTAACATAGTACTGGAAGTCTTAGCCACAGCAATCAGACATGAAGAAAAAATAAAAGGGATCCAAATTGGAAAGGAGGAAGTGAAACTGTCATTATTCGCAGATGACATGATATTATACATAGAAAACCCTAAAGACTCCATCAAAAATCTACTAGACTTAATAAATGAATTTGGCAACATAGCAGGATACAAAATTAATGTCAAGAAATCAATGGCATTCTTATACACCAATGATGAACCCACAGAAAGAGAAACTAAAAAAACAATCCCATTTACCATCGCGGCAAAAAAATTAAGATACCTAGGAATAAACTTAACCAAAGAAGTAAAGGACCTATTTGCAGAAAACTACAGGACATTGAAAAAAGAAATAGAGGAAGATATAAAAAAGTGGAAGCACATACCTTGTTCATGGATTGGAAGAATTAACATCATTAAAATGTCCATACTACCCAAAGCAATCTACAGATTTAACGCAATCCCCATCAAAATACCAACGACATATTTCACAAAACTAGAACAAATACTTCAGAAGTTCATATGGAACCAAAAAAGACCCCGAATAGCTACAGCAATCTTGAAAAAGAAGGACAGAGTAGGCGGGATCACAATACTGGACATCAGGTTATACTACAAAGCTACTGTAATCAAAACAGCTTGGTACTGGCACAAGAACAGGCACACAGATCAATGGAATAGAACAGAGAACCCAGAAATTGACCCAAAATATTATGCTCAATTAATATTCGACAAAGGTGGCAAGAGCATACAATGGGGTAAAGACAGCCTCTTTAATAAATGGTGTTGGGAAAATTGGACAGCTACATGCAAAAAAAATGAAACTAGACCATCAGCTTATACCATACACAAGAATAAAGTTGAAATGGATAAAAGACTTAAATGTGACTCATGAATCCATAAAAATCCTAGAAGAAAATGTAGGCAATAAAATTTCAGACATCATACGCAGCAGAATTTTCACTGATATATCACCTAAAGCAACAGAAACAAAGGAAAAAATGAACACATGGGACTACATCAAACTCAAAAGCTTCTGCACAGCAAAAGAAACAACCATCAAAGTGGAAAGGCAACCCACTGTATGGGAGAGCATAATTGCCAATGATACATCAGATATGGGGTTAATTTCCAAAATCTATAGAGTGCTCATACATCTCAACAAAAGGAAGACAAAGAACCCAATTAAAAAATGGGCAGAGGAACTAAATAGACACCTCTCCAAACAGGACATACAAATGGCCAAGAGACATATGAAGAAATGCTCAACATCACTAATCATCAGAGAGATGCAAATTAAAACAACAATGAGGTATCACCTCACACCTGTCAGAATAGCTGCCATCAACAAAGCATCAATCAACAAGTGTTGGCGAGGGTGTGGAGAAAAGGGGACTCTCGTACACTGCTGGTGGGAATGCAGACTGGTGCAGCCACTATGGAAAACACTATGGTGTTACCTCAGAAAATTAAAAATTGAATTACCATTTGATCCAGTGATCCCACTCCTAGGAATATACCCTAAGAAGCCTGAAACACCAATCAGAAAGAATATATGTACCCCCATGTTCATAGCAGCGCTATTTACAATAACTAAGATCTGGAAACAGCCGAAGTGTCCATCAGTAGACGAATAGATAAAAAAGCTGTGGTACATATACACGATGGAGTACTATGCAGCTGTAAGAAAGAAAGATCTCTTATCCTTTGAGACGACATGGGAGGACCTGGAAACTATTATCCTAAGTGAAACAAGCCAAGCAGAGAAAGACAAATATCATATGATCTCACTTATTTCTGGAATATAATGAACATAACAGTCTGAGGAACAGGGTAGTCCCGGAGACGTGGAAGTGGGGTACAGACTGACAATTGCCAGAAGAGGGGGTGGGGGAGGGGAGCGATGAACCACAGAACTTGTACGCATGTACTCATAATCAATGGACATGGACAGCAAGACTGGGTACGGGGCAGGGAGGGAGGGGGAGGAGGGAGTCAATGGGGGGAAAAGGAGAAACATCTGTAACAAAAGTAAATTAATAAATAAAAAGAAAGAAAGAAATCAATGGAAACATTTTTAAAAAAAAAAATATACCAGTGAAAAAATGGTCACCTTGTGTGGACCAACTAACGATGATCCATAAATAAAGGCCAATGTCTATGCAGAACAGTCTGCTGGGGTTGCATCTGTATCTTCCAGGCAGCAAAAAAAATGCAGCTAAAGCTGTCTCCCTCTCTCCTCAGACCAATTGCTCCCCGATGAGGGAAGGGAAGGATTTGCAGAGTAGAAAAAGACTGAGGCATTCATATCACTTTAGTTCCAGGTTGCTTTTGGTTTCTCAAAATTCTTTCTCGATTGCCCAAGAAGCACTTGGGACAAGCATCTTCCAGCAGCTGCCAACAGCGACTGCCTATTGCATGCACTTTGGCATAATGGAAGGTATGAAGATAATCAAGTAAAACTGCCCTATGGAAATACGGAAGCTACCTTCCTGGTCTGCCTCTGAACATGGCAGTGATCAGCTGCCCTGTGGCAACTCTTGGTGACAGATCTGATTGGAGAAGAGGTTAAAATAATTGACAAAATGAAGAGTTTTTCTTTATGAACACTGCATTTCCCTTATTTATAATGCAATTGTAAATGGATTATAATCACTGATATTAAGCCTAATTCCCCCTGGCCAGTCTACACCCTCTTACCTTGGTAATTGACAGGGATGGGAGAGCTGCAGCCTTAGCTCGGACTTGGTCCAGCTTGTTTTCCGGCACAAAAAGCTCGTGGATGCCTTTGATGATAGTATGAGGTACAATGTTCTGAAATGAAGCAGAATTGGGAACAATTTGAAATAAAAACTCTAAAGTGAATGCTTCACTAAATAGATGATCTTTCATGATCTTATTAAATTTTAAAAAGAGAAAAGGAAAGACAACCAGTCCACCCACCTGCTCTTGCAGAAGTTCCACTACCTGCTGGACACAGTCGCTCACGGAGGACAGGTTGGTTTTAAGCACAAGCTCAGGCGTTTCGGGTTTCTCATAATCAGAATCGATGCCGGTAAATCCTTCAAGGCAGAAGGACGGAAATCACATCTACCCTGACAGAACCATCTTTTTCATCAATAAGGCGTAACACATGGGAGTAATGTGTTAAACTGAGAATTCGGATTGTAACAGAAAAGGTCAACCAGCCACCCTTGACCTCTGGCTGTACCTAAAAAAACATACAGCTGTATTTTCAATAGAGAAAGCCCCAAATTATCCATAAAATCTGGCTAGCCACGTCCAAGCCCCCTGAAGCTGATCAGAATAAAAAAAGGAGACAAGAAGATGAAGAAACTCAGACACACTCCTCCTACACACACACTCACACATACGCATCCATTTTAGTTCCCTGAACTTCATTGCTAATTGCTGAGGCAATGGTTCTTGAAAAATACAGACCCACATTTTAATAAGCCTATGGCCATCTTGAAGATATTAGGGTGGGATGAAAGTTGTGTATGCTATATGCAATTTTGGAAAACAGCTTTTGAAACTTCTGACAGGTTTCTGGGGACAGACCAGGAGGTTCGATGACAGACATAAGTGGCCAAGGTGCCGCTGAGCTGGTTCTCCTACCTTTGATCTCCCCAGCGCGGGCTCGTTTGTAGAGGCCTTTGACGTCTCGGCTTTCACAAATGTTTAGAGGAGCATCTATAAATATTTCAAAGAATGGCAGTCCAGCCGATTCATGGATTTTGCGGGCATTCTCACGATCCTGGGGGGGAAATTTTGACTTAACGTAAGAAGAAGCTTCCCGATGCAATTCTTCATCACAAAACATTGTGTGCTCTGGTGTTCCATGGCCTGAAGATCACAGTGGGGTGTGTGCTCTCCCGATGTGGCAGGACTTCTCCTTCAGAGAAAGTCCAGAAATGTCCCTCTAGTAAACACAGCTCTCTCAAGGCCTTTCAGAGGAAACCAGGGAAAAGAATCTCTGCTACAGTTCAGCCTGGTGACATAGGAGCATTTCCTTCAAAGGACAAATTCAAGGTACAGAGCGTCTTACTTGAAGCTCCCAGAAATTCCCCCTTTTAGAACCAGAACAGTGACCCTCCCCGCTCAACACGAAACACCCAGAACCTGAGGCTTGGGACATCAGCTGCTGTTTTCTGTAAGCGAGCTAAGTATTCTGGGTTCTTGGAGAAATGAAATTATAGAGTGTTAGAGCTTTTCTGGTTTAACTTTTTCTTCCTTTCAGTCTGGCCAAGTGCACCTCACGATTGTGAACGTGGAATGGTTTATGTCGCCGGGTGCCCTGGCATCTGGAAATGAAGGAACTCTCTTTATGTAACCAATATTAAATAGAGGAAATGAGGGAGCGAGTGAGGGAAGAAGGAACAGTAGGGAAATGGGAAGCTTGACATTCCTCTGCCCTCCCCCTCAAACTCCTTTGGCTGGCAGTCAGCACCGGGGCTGGTGGGAGCCCCGTGCAGAGCCCACTCGAGTTACCTTTGCGAAAGGAGAAATGAAGCTGGTGATGCAGACCAGACCAGCGTCGGCAAACAGTTTGGCCACCTCGGCAATCCGGCGGATATTCTCTTCTCTGTCTCCGGGAGAGAATCCAAGGTTTTTGTTAAGGCCGTGACGGACGTTGTCCCCGTCTAGGGAGTAGCAAGGGATGGCGTGGGAGACGAGATATTCTTCCAGAGCAAAACTGATGGTTGTTTTCCCAGCACCGGAGAGACCTGTTCAGAACCGGCAGGCAAGACAGGCATTGTCCCTGATTGTTTAAGATGACAAATTGGAACCTGATCCTAATCGTGACCTGATCCTAATTTTTACCTCATTTAAGTGTAATTACACCCTTATTATAATCATTTGATTGACCTCAAATCAAAACGCTTAAAATCCAGGAAAAGCATAGTTTACTACAAGTCCAGTACTTGCATTTGCCTTTCTTTCAGATCTTGAGATAACTATTTGTCCCTGATGAGGACTCTAGCCTTCCCAAGTTCATAAATGGGGAGACCTTTTGGGGCTGCATTTTGGTCTTGCTATGTTCTGTTCTGCATGCAGAGTGTTTTAAAGATTAGAACATGGCACATAAAAATCCAGATTTTGGCTTCTCTTGGAAAACAAAAGCCCAGATGATCTGGTGAGAGTGTTCTCGTATCCTCTTGTGAGAGCGATCAGCTAGAGTTGAGGGGACAGCCAGCCCTTGGGGGTTGGGAGGCCACCTCTCTTGTGGATACCGTTAAACACACCATCCGACAATAGAGTCTATACTGACCTTTGTTTTTAAATTTTTTCCACAATGACTTTTGAAACATGAAGGCCGAGAAGCGTCCTGAGCTAAGCTGTGGATGTATTTAGAGCTGCCATACACTCTTAGCTGCTTGGAGTCTTGACATGAGAATAGAGTTACCAGGTACCTTTTACCATCATTTCAAAGCACAGTGTTTGAGAACACACTGTATAATTTCTATAGTAAGGAAAACATAAGGAGGAAGGGAAAGAAGTGCAAGCTTCTAAAATTACTGAAGAGCTCAAAATCTAGACTGCCCTGGAAAGTAGCACTCAAAAAATCCAGTCGTCCCAAAGATCTCGGAACCTGAAGAATATTCCATCATGCCAAGCCAGTGTCAGACAGCGCCTGGGCGTGGAAGAGGAAACGCTAGCGGTAAAGAGAAGAAGGTCAAGAAGTCACTACAGAGAAGACAGTAAGTGGAAAGGGGGAAAAGACAAAACATACAAGAAAAGCAGGGATGAAGGACAGAGATAAAGGGGACTTGGAAAGAAGGGTGAATGAGTATTTTCCATTTTTCAGTTATGTTTTAAAGTCATGCCCCTGCTCTTCTAACGAGATCATTAGAAGAAGTGGTTGCCTGAAGAATGCGTTGGCAATCTCTACAGATCATTGCTGAAGACACTGTCTATTATGTAACTCACTGTCTATCAGAATTTCTGTCTGATTTGGGGTAGGAGAAATGGAACCCCTGAATCTCTGGTATGTTCTCTTGCATCAGAAAATGAGAGAAATAATATAAATTTCCTTTGATTTTGTTTCAGCTCTCAGGAAACTAAGAGCCAAATAATAGTAACTGTGTGTGGGTGGTGGTGTTTTTTTTACAACTGCATTTATTGTAGAGTCTGGAAATTAATACATCAGGTAAGTGGTTTCACTCTCATTTCCATAAGATTAGGTCATTCATTCAAGTAAAGTATCTCATCTTCTCATGTTTTTAAATTTTGCCATTTTAACTGTAGCGCCATATCACCGTTTATATAAGAAAGTAGATCCTCCACGTAGCTTATCTCAGAGAACGCTGTTTCCTCCTGTGGAACCAGCCCCGGTCTTGCTAAATGAATCTTTTCGTATCATCCACAGGATTATCACATGGATAGGACTGACTCCAAATTTCTACTCTAAAGTGAGATTAACTCTATCTTTAACGTTCAGAATCAGCTGCTCAGCTATCGTGCTGCCATTTCTAATCAGGCTCAAAACTGCATGGCCTGGAAAAAGACCTGAGTAATCTGAATCATGAGTTTGACACTTTGCAAGAGAAGGTAATGTGTTAGGTCAATAACATTAACTTGCTTTTTTTTAGCTATCATTATTATTTTTATTACTATTATATTACTGTGAAGTTTCCCAAGGAGTGGCTATTGAGACATTATGTGAAAGTATTTGTTTTCTTACTTCAGAGGTTAAAAACAGAGAGAAGTTGTTCCGTTTTCACATGCCTGTGCTTCCCAAACATTTTCCCACAACTGCAGGAAGCTGAAATCACCCTGTAAACCAGCTACTGTGTTTTCAGCTGATTGCCTTCAAGTGACTTTCAAAGTCTGAAGATTATCATGAATAATGTATTATGCTGATGTCAGGATTAATTTTTGTCCATTGATTTCCCTCTTGCATCCACCAAGGGTTGTTTTTTGGGGGGACCATGGTAACTGTATTAAACTAGGTTGCTGCCATATTTATTTTAATAGATTGGAGTAACAGCAGAGTAACACTAGTTAAATCTATCGAGAGCTTTCCCATGGACTAGCATTAAGTGCATACCTACTTTATTTAATTTAGTTCTACCGATATCTCTATGAGGCAGGTACTATGTTTATTCCTTAGAGAGGTTTGTCCAAAGTCACACGACATGGTCAGAATGTCGGTGGAGCTGGGGCTCAGATCCAAGTCTTTGGAGTAGAAGTATTTGGTTTCTTTGGGTTGGCCTGGTCAGTATCCTACCTCAGCAATAGAATAAAAAATAAATTGTGTCCCCTCTTCTACCAGTTCTTTTTCATTTTTCAAGGGTGTTCCACATTAGAAAAAATGGACTCTGTGGATGTCCCGATTCAAAAGTTGGGCAGATACATGAAGGCAAACACCTCATGAAGACAAGCACACAACAAGAGAGAAACCACTGGAACACAGCTGTGCTTCCTCGACTGCTGTCCATCATGTCACTCAGAGGGAGCTGGGGAAACAGCTCAGGAATCAAGACAGGTGAATACTGCCTTTGGAATATATCAGGCTCCTTGCCCACTGTCCACTCGCACCCTGGAAGCTAGAAGAAGCTGTTGGACCAGGGATGAATAAAACCAGGAAACCAAAAGTAAGTGCCACAGTCGCTAGGGGAAAAAAAAAACTTGAAAAAGAAGAATGAGGCTGACTGAGACAAAAATGAGAAAGACTCAAAATATCAAACATGAGGCAAGGCAGGTCCCTGCCTGCCACATTCATTAGAATTATCTTCAGGTAAGAGTACATCAGCATTTGTGAACAGAGTGTAACATATACATTGATTTCATAACCTGTGTAAACATATCTTTGCATCTCGGGTCATCGCTATTTGAAATATTACGTCTGTAAAATGAACTTGGTTGTTCCTTTTGATTGCAGGCTACGTCAGACTTTTCCCAGGAATCAGCTTCCTCTGTGTTATACTCCGAGTATAAGGTAACAGCCCAGGACTAGCTCCTGGTCTGTCACTAACCCTTCGCTTTGACATTCTGTGGCTTTAAAAACACAAGAAAAGGGAGAGTCCTTTGGTTACCTCAGTGGGAGTGTTGTTTCTGTATACAAGGGCAATCCTCAGCTACATGGAAATCACTAGTTTTCCTTCTTGCACAGTTTAATATTTTGACACTAAGTAAAATAGTCTCCTAGAGTGCTAAAATATCAGAAAGCAATAAAGAACATCTCTACACATCCCAAACTTTCTGCTTGATGCCAAATGCTTGACGTTAAGTTAGAAAAGCCACATTCATAACTGCCGGTAAACGTGTTTAGGCACGAAATTGAAGATTATGGAATTTCTCAGGCCGAAAGGGAAGGTCGTCGTCAACTTGTCCCGTCTCTTCCTGACAAAGAGGAGGAAACGGAGAACTGGACACATTCCACGACGTGGTCAGAGTCCTCGCTCTCCCTGAGGGTGGAGTTCGGACTAACACCCAGCTCTCAGCCTCCTTCCAATGTTAAAAGAAGCACGGAATTATGTTACACTGATGTCCTTAAAATCGTGTGTCACACATCAGTTATTGATGAAAATACATCAACATGGCATACCTGTCAGCCACACGGTACATCCTCGGAACCCGCCTCTCGTTCCAACGACCTGCCCTCTCTTATTCCTGCTCACGTGGTGAGCCTGATAGATGACATTGGTGGATTTCTGCTGGCTCTCCTACAAAAAAGATAAGGGCAAGTACAATCATCAATAAGATAATAAACATAATATGTATCAATATAATAAAATAATAAATTACATTAATAGTCTCCCCTAATGGAAACTCCTCTTTTATAATTGGCATACAGAGTACATTAATTAATTCTACTACAGACACAGCCTTTAGAAGACCCGTGGTGACTCTTTGAAAGTATAATTTGAGTGAGATAATTATTGATACGATGTAAAAGTTCTGGTTCCATGACATTTTAAAGTGTGCGGTTTTTGCCCTGGCTGATATGGCTCAGTGCTTGGCGTGTCATCCTGTGCACCGAAGGGTCACGGGTTTGATTCCCAGTCAGGGCACATGTTCAGGTTGTGGGTTCGATCACCAGTCAGAGCAAGTGTGTGAGGCAGCCGATCAATGTTTCTCTCTCACATCAATGCTTCTCTCTCTCTCTCTCTCCCAAATCAAAGAAAAACATCCTTGGGTGAGGATTCAAAAAAAGTAATAAAATGTGCAGTTTTTTGGTGAAAAAAAATTTTAATGACACATCATCCAAGTAGGGTGGGGTAGGGGGAACCCATAATGGTGATGAAATAAAAAAGTTGGAACTACCCACATGTATTTTTTGGTGTAGAACTGAATTTCTTCTGACATGTAATCCAAGCTGCTGAACTATAAAAATCTATGGGGCCTTTCGAACACCACACATGTATACCCTTCAGAGCTAAGAAAGCACCAATATTCTCTGAGCAAGACCCAGAGAGTCTTAGAAAAGTCTGGGCCACACAGGGCAACTTTTTGATTCTGGAGCACATGAAATCAGCTCTTTATGCCACCTCCTTTGGGAAAAACAAACGAAGGGGGATACAAGTAGGACTACTTGGAGGCGATATGAGGTACAGGATGTGAGCATGCTCTGTAAATGGTGAAGTTCGCTATAAACATGGACTCATGATGATTATTTAGTGTATACCCCCAACAGGAAAGGCTGGAGCCCGCTGGATTAGGACCAGAAAAACCGCTTCAAGACCCAGGGGGAAGGAACCCCCTGCTGGCCCTGGGGTGCTCAGAAAGGCAGTGCACCCCAGTGGGGGCCGGCCTGCCTGCGAGGCACAGAGCCCCCAGCAAAGGGGCTGGTCAGCAGGGAACAGGCAGTGTCAGAAGGAGCTGAGAGGAAGATGTTGAAAGCTGGGATCAGCCGGGTTGTCTAAAACCCTCCCAAGCTAGATGCTCTGATCATCCATCAAGCAAGCCTGGGGAGAACCCAAGACTTGCGAGAGGTGGATACAGACACAGAACGCAGCAAGGTAGGCAGCAGTGGGGGCTTTCACTTGTGGGTTTATAAATGGGACAAATGAGGTCAGTCCCTGAGGTATTCTGGCAGTATTTCCCCTGGTGAACAGATCCCTTGAACCTCTCTGAGTCTTCTGTGCCAAGTGCACCTTACAGCTCAAGGGTAACATGAATATGTTTTTCTCCATTTCCTTGTTAACCACTGCCATTGAATTCAAGTCTGGATATCGGGCCCAAAATTCAGCTCACCTGTTCAATCACTGATTATTTCAGAAGATGTTTATGTAAATGAGCTCTAACAAGAAAAAAATTCTGAGATGTCCAAATGACAGCAGGCCTCAGGGGGGTAGTAAGCCGTAAGAGATTAATCAGTTAAGAGTCACAAGGCCAAAACAAAAAACTGCTCACATTCCTGAATATATGTTGAAATTTTGAATCAACTTTCAGGATGTTATCTAAAAAAATAGCCAACCCCCAGGTGCTACCACATCCTGTTTATGACCTTTCCAGACTGGTGCACACAATCAGTCCCGAAGCCAGAGCGGTTTCTTCCTTAGGAACTATGCATTTATCCTAGCACTGCCCCCACTGGCACCTTTTCCTGCCTCCCACAGCCAGTGTAAATTCTTTCAAAACAATAAAACAATTGACATCTCCCCCAAACCCATTGTATAAAAGAGCCCGGCAGCTCCATCTAGCCCACTACTGGTGGTTGAAATGGTTTGTCCCAGTTCTCTTTCTGGCTAGCATATGGCTCAATAAACCCTTTCTTTCTGAAAAGCTTCCGGCCTCGAAGGTGCTTGTTTTATGGCTACTACTATGTGCCAGGGGCCATCATAGGCGTTGGGAATATAGTGCTGTACTAAACAAAGCAGAATCCCTGGCATCATTTTGGGGGCAAATACAGCCCCAAAGATCAAGTAACTGGGGCCCCACTCCCTGGAGGGGGTCTCATACATATGACTGTATACTATATGGAGCGATAAAAGAATACCTGCAACTCAATAATAAAGAGACAACCCAAATCGACACGGACACTAGGCTGGGGAAGGCAGGAGAGGGGTGGAAGCGGGAAGGAAGGGGTCAATGGGGAAAAAAGGGGGACAGCTGTAATATGTTCAACAATAAAAATAAATAAATAAATAAATAAATAAATAAATAAATAAATAAAAGTAAATGCAAAGCGCTAAAAAGGAGAGAGAGAGATAACCCAATCTTTAAAAATGGGCAAAAGATTTAAACAATCACCTCACAAAGGAAGACACACAAATGGTCAGTAAGCACGTGAAGAGGCACTCAGTGTTATTAGTCATGAGAGAAATGCAAATCAAAACCCAAATGAGATGCGACTGATAAGATCTAATGGCAGCCAGTGTTCTCATATGCCAACAGTGGAGGTGTAAAATGGCCCAACCACCTCGGAAAAAAAACACACAAACCTAGCGATTTCTTATAAACAAAAACATTTACCATCCCTATGACTCAGCAACTGCATTCATAAATATTTACTCAAGAGAAATGAAAACATGTATCCACAAAAAGGTTTGCACAAGAATATTCTTAGCAACTTTATGTGAACAAAAACTAGAAATAACCAAGTGTCCATCAATAGGAAAATAGATAACAAAAACAAACAAAATCCACATTAAAAAAAAAAAAAACTTACAAAAACCCCAAACTGTGAAATACTTACATAATGGAACACTACTTGGCAATAAAAAGGAATGGACTACGGATACATGCAACGTGGATAATAAATAAAAATATTATGCTGAGTCGAAGACGTCTTACACAAAATAAACTACATGTGATTCCATTTATATGAAGTCCCCAAATAGGGAAAACTAAGTTACTAAGTCAGAAGAGCAGTTGCTTCGGGGTGACAATGCTGTGTATCTATATGACTTTGAGGTACACAGGTGTTTGCATTCTTGCTGGAACTCACTGAATATACGCTTAAGATGGATATTTCATTATATGTAAATTTGCCACATGCAAAAAAAAAAAAAAAGAGTCATTTTAAAAAGTAAGCAAACCAGCCCTGGCCAGTTTGGCTCAGCGGTTAGAGCGTCGGCCCTCGGACCAATGAGTTGCAGGTTCAATTCTGGTCAAGGGCATGTACCACGGTTGCGGTTCATCCTGGCCCTGGTCAGGGTCATGCGGGGGGCGGGGCGGGCAATCAGTCACTGTGTCTCTCTCATGTCAATGTTTCTCTCTCTCTTTCTCTCTCTCTCTCTCAAGATAAATGGAGAAATGTCCTTGGGTGAGGATTGAAAAAAATAAGCCCACCAGAAAATACATAACAAGATTCAGGTGGTGGAATTATATTGTTCAACACTGTCGCCTTTCTGGAAAAGGGCTCTGGTCCCAGTCACAGCATATTTGACTTAAGGGGCTGCTGCCCGCCTGGGCGCATGAATGCCCACCAGAGCTTAATTTGTCCACAGAGATGTTTTGCGTGTGTTTCCTCTCCCTCTTTTGGCTGTTTCTTCTCCCTATCGGGAGAAATCCAGAATAAACTCCAGGCTTTCTTATTCTTCTGTGGAAACTTGGTTATGATCTTATTAAATTGCTTCCCCAACAAGTGCTTGGTTTTCAAAAACAGTTCAGAAACTACCAGAAGGAACTACTATAAAAGTATTTAATAGTTAGTCTCTGAACTTTTGGGTTTTACTAGCTGAATCTTTTTATTTTATTTTTTTATCCTCACCCAAGGATATGTTTTTATTGCCTTTTTTTTTTTTTTTGTAATCCTCACCCGAGGATATTTTTCTGTTGATTTTTAGATAGAGTGGAAAGGAGGGAGGGAGGGAGAGACACACACATCGATTGGTTGCCTCCTGCATGACACTGATTGGTGCAGAGGATCAAACCCACAACCCGGGTACATGCCCTTGACTGGGAATCAAACCCGAGACCCCTCGGTCCTCAGGCTGACATGCTAACTAAACCAGCCCAGGGCTGTTTTTATTGCTTTTTAGAGAGAGAGAGAGAGAGAGAGAGAGAGAGAGAGAGAGAGAGAGAGAGAGGATGGGAATGAGAAAGAGAGAAACATCCATCAGCTGCCTCCCATACTCACCCAACCGGAACCCGAAACCTAGGTATGTGCCCTCACCAGGAATCGAACCCACAACCTTTTGGTATACAGGACCACACTCCAACCAACTGAGCCACCCAGTCAGGCCTATTAGCTGACTCTTAACCATGGGTGTTTGTACAGCTTTTCTTTCACTCCTGCAATGTTTGAACAAAGTTTTTTTCAGATGGCCAGGCACTGGGCTTTTTTGGTTTAGGAAGATACTTTGCTTCTTATTTATCTCAAATTTAACCTTGATTTTCTTCAAAAGGCAAATAAAATAGAAGCAGATGTTTCGAATGATATTTGAACTGCAAAGGGACTGGGCAGCTGAAAATTTTTCTTTTCCTCAATGAAAACTTTACTTCCTTCTAAAGAGCATATGGTGTTCTAAGCCTTGGAAGGAAAGTGACCGTCAGAAAAAGGATTCTCTCTACGGAAATGTGTACATGTTAAAGGAAACATCCTTGCCTCCCTGTGTGTAGAAACAGAGCAAACTGACATCCCTGGCACCTAGTCTAACACTGTCACTTAGCAGGAAGTGGCCCGGAAACCACAAAGTTGGCGGTAGACTTCCATCCCAGGTCCCTAAGAACAATTTTGCAAAAATCCCTGCCTTCTAGCTCACTTGCCCAGGAAAACTCCCTTCAGCATGCACAGGAGGAGGGTGAGTATGGGCTTTGTAGTCAAGCAAACCCAAGTTTAAAACCTGTTTGGCAGCCTACTTGCTCTTTGACCCTGGGCAAATATTTAACATTGCTGAACCTCTGTTTCCTGCTCTGTAAAATGGGTCTGTGGATGAAAAAGGAGCCACATATTAAACCCAACAAGCTCAGAGGAGGCCTGCATGTTGGGCCCTACAAACTCAGAGACCAAAAGTAACCACCTAGGGCCCTGGCCGGTTTGGCACAGCGGTTAGAATGTCGGCTCATGGACCAGGGAGTCCTGTGTTCGGTTCCCGCTAAGGGCACGTACCTCGGTTGCAGTTTGTCCCCAGCCCTAGTTGGGGTCGTGTGGGTGGCAGCCACTCGATGTGTCTCTCTCTCTTCCTCTCTCTCTCCCTCCTGCTCTATCTGAAGATAAATGCAAAAATGTCCTCGAGTGAGGATTTAAAAAAAAAAGTTAACTGCCTAGGTTGGTCTGAACATAAAAATTCCTAACTAAAAGCAAGTCAACATCCTAGGCCTGTAGCTTCCTTGACAAAAGTCGATCTTTACCTTAAGTGAGCCTGTCTAATGTCTCTTTGTATTTAAGATGACATAGCTTTGCAATGTCCGAGTAATCCCCTGTACCGAACTGCTCAGGGCACATCCACCGCACCAGAGCAGCCCCTCACTGTTATCTTGTTCCCTGAATCCCATCTCTATGTGCTGTACATGTTCACTGTTAACTATTCTGCACCTACCAACGTAAAGGAAGTATGTGTCTCTCCGTTTTACTCTTTATCTGGTCTCAGAGATTTGCCCGCTTAGCTTTCTCCTGCCTCCCTAATCTACTCCCAACGAATTTCACACAACCCCTTTTTTGTCTCCTCCTTTGATTTTAATGTATAAAATAAGCTGTAAAACTGCCATTCTCTGGAGCATTTTCTCAATTCATGGAGATTTTGCTTCCTGACAATTATCGTCAGCTTGGCTCAAATAAACTCTTAAAATTTTTTTGCAGGTTTGGACATTTCTTACGTTGACAGGGCTAAGAATAGTTTCCTCACAGGGTTACTGTAAGGGTTAAATAAAATGATGTTTTATATAAAGTAGCAAAGAAAATATAAGACACACTGTATGATGTCGAATCTGATGAGACCCAGGTGGCATTCGATCTCCTCTACAGACATCATGGTAGTTTGAGGTCTAAGTCACCCAGACTTAGAAGTGTTCTAGGGATTTGGGTCTACTCTAAGGCAAGTCTGGGGAGTTAGGGCACATGATCAAATCAGACAATGGATAGGATAGCACTTGGTTCAGGGTGAAGAGTCTCACACACACACACACACGCATACACACACACACACACACACACACACACGTTGTTGTTGCTGCTCCAATTATCATTACCTTTGACTCAAAGCCTAGCCAGTATACATGCCAATCTGAGATGCACCAGTCTGCAGCCTCCTCATTCTACACCAAACTTACTGCTCTCCTGCTTTCTTCAATCCTCACCCTTAGTTACCAGTTGGAGGAGGAGGATGACCTTTGCCCCAGGTCAGCCTTAAGAGATATTAGAGTTGGGACCTCAGCACACAGCCCAGGGCTGCAGTGTATCTCTCTGCCAGGTCCACCTCTCCCCCAGTAATGATGCAAAAAGGGAAGTGCCACAGGAGTTTCTTTAACTCGGGGTGGGGTAGACCTGATCAGGGCAGACACCCTCAGCCTTGATTTTGCGTGACTAGAAGAAAAGAAGTGACATGGAGGAAAAACCTTCCGATGATTTCATGGCAGGGTGGGGCATCCCTGGAGCCAAATCCGAGCATAAGTCACAGCGAATAGTATTATGAAAGAGAGGACGCTGGAGGAATGTGGAAGCTGGAAATCACGAGTCAGATTATGAGTTTCCCAATGCTCAAAAGCTTTTTGTTTTGTATTTTTAATGTTTAAAATGTTTATTTTATTTTAAGGGGAGAGAGAGAGAAACACTGATGTGAGAGAGAAACATTGACAGGTTGCTGTCTGCATGTGCCCTGACCAGGGATTGAACCTGAAACCTGGGTATGTGCCCTGACCAGGAATCGAACCCACCGCCTTTTGGTGTGCAGGAGGACATTCCAGCCAACTGAGCCGCACTGGCCATCATGCTCAAAAGTTTTTTTGACCTGCCCTGGCTGGTTTGGCTCAGTGGTTCGAGTGTTGGCCTGCGGACCAGTGAATCGTGGGTTCGATTATGGTCAAGGGCACATACCTCGGTTGTGGTTTGTCACATCGATGTTTCTCTCTGTCTCTCTCTCTCCCTCCCTCCCACTCTATCTGATAATAAGTAGAAAAATATCCTCAGGTGAGGAATTAAAAAAAAGTTTTTTTTGACGTGTGCATAATCTCTTCAATAAAAAATGAGCAAGCAGCCCGGCCGGTGTGGCTCAGTGGGTTGAGTGTCGTCCCATGGACTTAGAGGTCTTGGTTCGATTCCCGGTCAGGGCACATGCCCAGGTTGCAGGCTCAATCCCCAGTAGGGGGCATGCAGGAGGCAGCCGATCAATGTTTCCCTCTCACATGGATGTTTCTATCTCTCTCTCCCTGTCTCTCTCTCTGAAAAATCAATAAAAACATCGTTTTAAAAAAATGAGTAAGCAGATTTGAATTTGCACTCTCCTGGCTCTATGCAGCACAAACAAATCCACTTCCTTAATTATAACTCCACTCTGTCCCCTTTGAACTTGGACTGTTGTTGGACTATGGTTTTATTGCTCTCTTGCTGATTAAAAATGTGCCAAACTTCCATGGCCTCAGTGTGCAGTTTGAAGATTCATTCAAAGATTCATTTTTAGAAAGCAGCAACTTCAGTAATTGCTCTCTCGGGCTCCTAGTACAAGTTTCACTTTCACATGCATCATCTTGCCCATTGCTCAAAACCTAGGAGCTACGGAGGCTGGGCATGGTGGCCCATTTACAGACCCGAAGGCTACTGGCTGGTGTCCCACACCTGGAAGATGCAGGACATGCGCCAGGCTTCCTGACTCTCAAGTGCGTCTTACTCCTGCCTAGGCACATCTAGCTTTCAGTCTCAGCTGTGTGACCTCTGCAATAGCTTCCTCACTGTGGACTAAATGAAATCTTGTATATTAACGCTTTGATACTACATAAAAATGTAAACAAAAAACCATTCTCTATTTTCATTAACATGAGTAGCTTCAAATGTTTTACAATAATTAATCTTTACTTATATTTCTTTCCTTTCAGAGTATTTCCTTGGGTACATAACCCAAAGCGAAATAATTGAGTATTAAATGTGATAAGTTATTGCCCGGCTGGTGTGGCTCAGTGGATTGAGCATCGTCCCATGGACTGAGAGATCCAGTTCGATTCCCAGTCAGGGCGCATGTCCCAGTTGCGGGCTTGATCCCCAGTAGGGGGCGTGCAGGAGGCAGCCGATCGATGTTTCTCACATCAATGTTTCTATCTCTCCAAAAAATCAATAAAACAAAATTTTTTTAAAAAGTTATAAACTATTAATATTTAAAAGATCTCATTACATATCACCAGTTCATTTTCCAAGTTACCAGGCTACCACAATATACCTGTTTCTAAATATTCCAACTAATTTGTTATATTTGCAGTTTTATTGTTCCTCCCCTAGATTACTTTGTACTTATTTAATTACTAGTAAGAATATGAATTTTTCCATGTGATAAGTTACTTATGAATTTGTGCTAGTCTCTTTTGATATTAATTAACTGCAATCTGGACAATGACCTCATCTCCTTTTTTCTTTTTTGTTTGTTTTTTATTTACTTCATCCACTTAAAAATATATTTTGGGCCTAGCCGGTGTGGCTCAGTGGATTGAGCATCGTCCCGTGGACTGAGAGGTCCTGGTTCAATTCCCAGTCAGGGCACATGCCCGGGTTGCAGGCTCAATCCCCAGTAGGGGGTGTGCAGGAGGCAGTCAATGGATGTTTCTCACATTGATGTTTCTATCTCTCACTCCCTTCCTCTCTCTCTTAAAAAAATCAATAAAAACATTTAATATATATATGTTCTTTTTCTGTATTTTGCATAGGAAAATTTTTATTAATTATAATTGTTCACTTGCTTTCCTTTCGATATGTACTTTATTATATATCACATAAAAATATATATCATATTAAAGGGTATTTTAAGAATATATAAAAATATTCCCGTTGTCTCCCCATGTGAACATTTAATATAGCTGAGCCAAATATGCTCTTCAGACTTCTATCTGTTTTGATACGATTAAACTTTATTAACTTTGTATTATATCTGACATTTTTATAATGTGTCATGTGGTTATATGGATCAATGTGTTATATAATTCACTTCTCTATTACTTTAAAATCTTTTAATAGTTTGAATCTATTTCTAAAATTCTTATGTATTTAAATTTATGTATTCTTATGTATTTCTACAGAAACTTTCTACTTTAAAAAAAAATTTTTTTTCCATTTATTGATTGTAGAGAGAGAGGAAGGGGGAGGGAGAGAGAGATAGAAACATCAATGAGAGAGAACATCGATTGGCTGCCTCCTGCATGTCCCCCACTGGGGAACAGGCCCACAACCTGGGCATGTGTCCTGACCGGGAATTGAACCGGCAACCTCTTGGTGCATGGGTCGACGCTCAACCACTGAGCCACACCGGCCGGACAGAAGCTTTCTACTTTTAATGTAGACACCTTTGGTTCTGATAGTTATTGTTCTGTAATATGTTTTAAAATTTTAAAGATAAAAAGGTCTTTAAAATTGTTTTTTTCCAATTTTAGTTTATTTCAAAACTCATTATCCCATGGAAATAAAAGTATTCAAGTTTTGTTGAGAACATACAATGCCTCACTCTGATTTTTCCCTGTTAGTCTCACTAATTCTCAAAGAACCTCAACATCGTAATATAAGAAAAGGAATCATTATGTTTATAGTAATATTATTTAAAACAGTGAAATCATAAGCAATTAAAATGTCCATCAGTTAAGCAGATTATGGCACACCCATGTGATGAAAATGCCCGTCTGCACTGGTTGACCTAAATATATAGCGTGACATTTACCTCGATGAGAAAACAGGTTACAGAGTAAATTAATGTTAATTCCATTTTTAAATATATGTACTTTTACATGTACAAATATATGTATCTATATGCATAAGGCTACAAAGAAAAAAAATCTGAAAAATAAAGAACAAAATGCTAATAGTAACTGTCTTGAGGGTTAGGTAATTCTAGGCCATTATTTTTCCTCTTGTCTCTATATTCTGACTTTTCTATATAAACTTGAAAATAAATATATTTTTAAATACGAAGAATTTCTCAACCAGAAAATAGTGAAGCCAAATGGTTTGAAGCTCGAAGGGTAACAAATGAGCAAACATAAGCGACTTATGAGGTCCATCCCAACCAACCGCTGACACCAACACATTAAAAAGCCATTCACCCTGATATCTTGACGTCTTTGAGACAGCTAGTCCCTCCGTAACATACAATGAAGCACAGCAAACACTAGCAGACAACCTTGACAGTCCAGTCGGTGTCACTTGACCTCGGTGGTTGTTGGTTTTGGCATCTAGTTATCTCATGCAGAGAAAAAATGTCCTTGGAGAAGCCAGAGTGGACTTTGGAAGCAGACATCGCTCATGGGAACCTCTGTTCAGTCTTCCACACATTCTGTTTCGGAAGCTAGAGTCTGAGTCGGCTGGAGTCCCCTCAGAGGAACCTCTTAGAGAAAGGTGGCCTAACAATCTTAGTAAAATCTGTAAACAGCTGAACAGCAAGAAGGGCATCGTATTCAACTTTAATGGAATCACTACCCACTGGACATTTAAGGTTCAACTCCAATCCCGTGGTTATTGGTAGACAGGGAAATTTTAACTGAAGAAGTGTCACTGAAGTTAAAACTTTTAAAAAGGAGTTTCCATTGAGGAAAATAGGGTTTGGAGGTATTCTGTATAGAGATTATAGATAATCTGAGAGAGCTAAATCCAATTTCACAAATACAGTTTTCATTGTAAGATGTATTTACTTCTTACTATGCTAACCATACCTCCCCTAGACACCGCCAGCTTCATATACTTTGTGTTAAACTACTCTCGAGTTATAAGGGAAATAACCTATCAAGTAGCCAGTGACAAAATACCAGTTTTGATAACTGAGACAAATGAGTTGACCATTTCCTGAAAACAGCAAATTAAATCCTTTGTCAAAACAGTTATTGGAAAATACAGAAAGGACCCAGATCTGGAATTTATAAATTAAAAGTGTGATTTCATGAAAAAAAATTTTAGGAGGGATGGAACATTAAGACCAAAAATGATCATTGTTTCACCCATTCCTGCCACAGAAGGATTTAGTGAATAGGCAAAAGCTGTCAATAAGAAAATAATTTAAGTTAATTTGACTTTTGGAAGTCACCACTACAAAATAAAACAGACTGATGTCACATGGACAAGAATTTGAATGTTGTGAAAAAAATGACAACCAAAAAAACACAACGGGAGGGCATAGTTAAGGCCTCTTTTAGGAATTCCACATGGCTTTGCTTATTAAAATATTTTACAGTATTTAATTTTTTTTTTTCAAAGCATCTGAAAAACATGCAAATTGTTGGAAAATCCTGGATAGCAAATTCAGGTAGTTTGCACGCATCATTCCAAACGTTTGCCAAGGGAAATCAAGAAGCCCCTCTCCTCCTGGGGTACACGTGCAGTTGGAGGTCCTCTGGATTGCGGCCCTGTGGAGCAGAACGGGGGGAGATTCCAACACGCCACTCAGAACCATATGCAATGTCAAAATGTAGGAGTTATTTCTTTCTGGAATTCTTCATATGATATTTTCAGACTGTGGCAACTGAAACCACAGAAAGCCAAACCGCGGATAAAGGGGGGAACAATGGAAAGAGTTCTGTGCTTTTGGTCTTGCTTCTGCTCATATGCCCCGGAGTCTGCCCGATTTTCCTTTGACTGCAGCCTCTCGGTGAATCTTCCTCTGGCTGTAGTCTCCAGCAGACGGTTGGTGACACACCCAGACCTCAGCCGCTCCCAAAACTTCCAAAGCACAGGCACAGTGCTGCTCCCTGGCGCCCTCCTGGCGCGCATTCGGCCCAGCTGGGACTTCATCACCCAGGAGTGCGACAGAGGCACGCGCTTTTCCGTATAGAGGGAGAAAGGAGGCGGCGGGAGAAATGAGATCTGAAACTCTTTATGGGGAAAGAAGTCCTCAGCAGGGTTGTAGTGTGCTTCAGAAACAGGAAAGTGGAAGAGGAGCTACCAGATGAAGTTTATTGCAGGGTAATAGAGTAAATATTTTTGGATCAAATAATCCTAAAATCGCGTACTGTCCTAGGGGTGGGCCAAGGATGGAAATTACATAGGTGGAGATTGGGGTGTATGTGTGTGAAGTTGTTTTTCAGGATTTCAGGAGAGAGGTATATACACCTACAGATGCTCCTAAATCTTCACACCTGGACCCAAAGCCTCCTCAGGGATATGGATGGACGAGCTCACACTCACACTGAGAAGCAGGTGGGAAGAACGTGAGGACGAGGGGAGTTTAGATTTCATAGTTAGACTGGGAGTAGCAATATTCCTGGCATGTTAGACTGATATTTTACAAACATTTCCTTATGGGGAAAAAAAAAAAGTTTTTAACGATGAAACTTTCCCAAGGCCCAAGGCTAATTTCCCTATTAACCTTTGAAACATGATTTGCTCTTAAAACGACTGAGGGCTTACAGAACCCACTAATCTCATTCCTCTCCAATTATGTATCACTGATCTACAAGTCCTGTTTTTCTTCATCATATCTCTCACATAAGGATCGTATTCCCCACTTCCCATGGTTAACACCCCGACTTGGACTGTTACTGTGTGGATTCCTAAGGCCTTTCTCCACGTTACACGGCGAGCAGGCCTTCAGTGGTCTTCAGCCTTGGTCCAGACCGGCTGCCTCATCAGTGTCATGTTCTCCAACAGAACTTGTCCTGGGTCCTCCTGGTTCATTTTCCATTCACAGCCACGTTTCACTCCTCAGACCCACCTGATGCTAATGAACTGCTTCTCCAGCTCTGACCTCTCTAGCTCATCTTCTCGATCAGGGTTCGGACTCTCCTTCTGGCTGCTCTGCTCTCTGCTGCTGTGGGTAAATATCCCCACTGGCCTGGCCTGGCTTTTTGGACCTTACTCCTGAGCCCGGCCCCCCATGAACCCTGCTCCTTCTGCGTCTCCTCTAGGTTGGAAAGCACCCATCAAATGTTATCTCCCCCTTGGCTCAGGACTCCATTAATGATCTCCAGTTCTATCACTTCCTCAACCAATTGACAATCAGATTAATTTTCTAAAACACTCTGTAATCAGGTTACTTTTATATTTAAAACTTTCATTGGCTTCCTATTAACTACAGAATAAAGTCCCAATCCTTAAGATATCCTTAAACAACCTCTGGTCCTCATCAGCACATATGCTTTAGTATCAGCACTCAGTAAAACAGAACATTCCCCACTTTGATTACAGGCACCTTTGTGTCATGTGCCAAAGTCTTCTTAAAGTGACACCTGCTGTGTCCTGAGTCTTCTCACAGATGCCACGAGAGAACACAGCCCTTGAAGCAGTCCAAACACTGAAATAGACAGAGCTCCCATTCACAAATGCATTTGTAAAATAGTCTTTGAAATCTGCATCAAGGAACTATGTGTAACAATTTGTGGTTATAGTTTCTGCTGAGTTTCCCATATTTTTTGAGACTCAGTTAAGCTAATGTGACTCAATGCATTTCAACTAGTGCTGAAATTCAAGTCATCAGTTATATATTAAACTGGACACTTATACAACACCCTGCTTGACTACATTAAATGAGACACATACTCTCTGAGCACATCCTCACATGAATTATTCCATTGCTTTTTCCTCCACAAGTATGACATAAACATTCCAAAGATAGTCAACTAAAATGTATAATATTGTGACCTAAAAGAGTCCTTCAGCCTGAAATAGTCTGAGTCACCGTTCTGAAAAGCTTACATCAAAAAGCTGGCACATGCAAACATTGCTTCCTCTCGGTTCAAGCACAACGAAATAAAAAATGGTCTGCTCCGCTGCCTGTACTCCGTGCACAGCGAGGCAGATTCCTAAAGAAAGGTCACTAAACCCATCCTGTTCCAGAATAAACAGAATCCTAGAACTTTAGTGTGGACATTCCTGCCCAGTTCAAAGACCTCCTTTTATTTGTAATATTTTGATGATTCAATTAGGAAAAATCAGGAAATAAAAAAGAGATTAGCAGGCACAGTCTCCCATTCAATCATCAAGAGTGGCTTCTAGTCCGGCTGGTGTGGCTCAGTGCTTGAGCATCGACCCATGCACCAAGAGGTCACTGGTTCGATTCCCAGTCAGGACACATGCCCAGGTTATGGGCCCGATCCCCAGTGGGGAGCATGCAGGAGGTCGCCAACTGATGTTCTCTCTCATAGATGTTTCTATCTCTCTCCCTCTCACTTCCTCTCTCTCTAAAATCAATAAAGGAAAAAAAAAATTTTTTTTTAAAGAAAATCAATCTACCACCAAGTCCTGTCATTTTTAGCCAAGAACTACCTGTTAAACCATCCCACAATTGCTAATTAGCTAATCACTCAGGATTCCTGTGACAGCCTTCAAACCGGACTCCCATTCTCTCCACAGTCCATTTCTCTTGCTTAAAATCCATATGGCTTCTGTAAAGTTCACAGACCTCATGTTTGGGGCCATGATATCCTTTTTCAGCTTTACCTTCTGCCCCTTTTGGGCTTTAATTCCATAGACCCATCACACAAATCCCATGAACCAGTCCAGACCAAATTGTCCCTTTTTCTGTTTTACCCACATTCACTTCAGTTGAACTCTCTTTCTCTCTACTTATCTCCTTACTCCTGAAGGTGTGATTTACACACTTGTGACTCTGGCTAATCTTCACACCCCCAGACAGGCCTAGCTTCTTTCTCTTACCCCACAGGATCCTGCTTTTATGGATAATCTCATTTCCCAAACTTACTTAACTGAAGACTTTCTAAGAGTATTTGTTTAAAATAAAGATTCCCAGCACCCTCCCCAAGAGATGCTGATTCATTCGGTCTAGGGTGGGGCCCAAGAAACTGTAGTTTGTTTTTAGTGCTTCAGGTGATTCTAATGCTCAGGCAAATCTAGGGAACACTAACCTATATTAGACAACTCATGTTGATTATAGTTATTAGCTGACATGTCTGCTTCGTCAGATTAGGAGCTCTGCAGAGTGTTCCACCCACATTCATCCTGGAATCCATGTGCCTGGAATATTATAGAGGTTTAAAATAGACTGCATGGATGCAAAATACCTTCATTCAGACTAATTTGTCATGCCCATGATAATTCATAAAATTTGATTAGTTACTCAAATGTCTATTATGGGCAAAGGTAGAGGGCCAGGGGCCGAAACAATCTTGGAAGAATATGACGGCCAAGGTGAGAGAATTGAGTGATAAGAATGGTAAACTTTTTTTCAAAATCTTGGCTGAGTTACAGATTTGGGGGCAACCATATCTGTTAGTACTGTCTGATGGATTCAGCGCTATTAACTGAAAATCACTGTGCAGAAAGACAGGCCTCTCGCCCACACCCCACCTCCCTTGACTGGATGTATGTTTCCTTGAAGAAGCAGAATAGCATACGAGTTAAGAACATGAGCACCATGGTCGGAGTGACTGGCTGTCACTGGTTATTCCAGCTGCTGGCTGCATGGCCTTGAGCAAATCATTTAACCTCTCAGCTCCTTCATTTGTAAAATGGTTTTTACAGCAGTTGTTGTCTTACTGAACTTTTATGAGGATCAAATAAGAATGCACATAAAACAGTACAGGGCCTGGCCAACAGTTAAGCCCTCACTAAATGTTATCTAGAGTAAGAAAATGGTTGTTATTAATGATAATTAAAATATACATTATTACTAATAAAATAATTATAATAATTAAGTGAATGATAACAGTTAAAATGATTGACAACCCTAGTGCTTCCCTCTGCTCAGTCTTCCCCTGCCATGCAACATGTAATACTGAAATGAATGATTTCCCTCAAAACTCAGGGGCATTCTGTTTTATCATCCAGCTGCAAAACCTCCTCATGCCTGGCTATTTCAAGCTCAGCACAGAGCAAAGAGCCCATGGCACCCTCACCCACATGCAGAACACGCAGTTGTGTCTTTTGATTACAGCATATGCAGAAGTAGCTGGCAGTGGTTGATTTCTTATCTGTCACAGAAACTAAAGCCATGCTTGGGCTTCACAGAGACAGCACAGCATGGCATGTCTCATCATGTCCATTTCACAGATGGCAAAACTGAGGATCGAAGATGTTAAGTGTTTTGTCTAAGGTCACACAGCTGGTCACTCAGAGTAGTTTTGAATCAGATAATTAAAAAGATCACGTCTAATTCAGACAGGACTCATTTTCAATTTCCTGTTCAATGGTCACTTCTTTTTGAAGTGGGAGGGCCCTTTCATGTATTTAGAATTTGGATCTTTTACCTAAGTGGGTTAGTCTAGTTAAGTAAATTAACCAATTAAAATCCAAAATAAGCCCTGGCCAGTTTGGCTCAGTGGTAGAGCATTGGCCCGTGGATCAATGAGTCCCGGGTTCAATTCCAGCCAAGGGCACGTACCTCGGTTGCAGTTCGTCCCCGGCCCTGGTCGGGCAACCAGTCAATGTGTCTCTCTCATGTCGATGTTTCTCTCTCTCTCCCTTCCTCTCCCTCACTCTCTACCTGAAGATAAATAGAAAAATACCCTTGGGTGAGGATTTTTTAAAAAATCCAAAATAAGAGTATTAATCACATTATCTCTTTATATATGTGAGCTTATGTTCCCACTTAGGTTATAGTATGAGAAATTCATCATATTCTACACTTCTTTGATTTTTTCAAAAAATATTCATTGAGCACCAACTATATGCCAAATACTGTGCTAGGAGCTATGGATACAATGGTGAAGAGACACCCACAGGGCCTGCTCTGGGGCTCCCAAGGCTCCCAAGGCTCCCAAGGCCACGTCCACTCAGAAAATACTAATTGACTGACATTGTCTAAAACCATAATGAAAACCTTGTTAAAAAGCTGCCAGATTCACCAAGGAAAAATATAGTCTGTCCATGCAATATTTAGACTATACTTATACTAAAAAAAATTATTTGTGTTTATCTGAAATTCAAACTGAACTGGATAGCTTGCTTGTTTTATCTGGCACCCTACTAGGGGTTCACTTCTCAGAAAATAAGGCCTAGCCTTGCACTTATTACATAATAAGCCATTTCAACACTGAAGATGTTTATCTCTGCAGCTCATTCTTTTTTATACTCCATGTAGAAAATTCTCTCTTTAGAAATCCCTTTCAAAGAAGTGCCTTTAGGTGTCATCTCAAGAGACTCAAGTGTTACAACCAGTTCTGAAATTTCAGACATCATAACTTTGCAAAGCTTAGATGGTTTTTGTTAAGAACCTGCAGCTTCCACGTGTTACCCTTGAAATGAGTGGTGAGCAGGCTTATTGCTGGGGGCGGCAACCGAGTGTGCGGTGGGCAGGGGTGTGTGGAGGGGCACAAGGGCGCCGTGAAGACATCGGGCAAAGAGAAGGCAATTCCAGAATCAAAGAAGACTGAACGCAGGCATTCCTAAACGGTTAGCTGTACCCTCCCCCTCTATCAACCAATGAGTAAAATAGCCTTTTAGTTGGAAAACTTCCACTCCCCTGGCTGGCAAGTCTCACAGACTCTGCAGTGGAAAGGAGTGGCTGGAAAAAAAGGATGAAGTTCCACAGAGGACAGCCTGCACATTTAACTTTTCTAAAACGCTTTTAGAAAACCAAATGTTAACCTCTCTGCCCACATGGACACAACCACTTTGTCATTTAAAAAAAAATCTTCCATTCAGATTTGAAGGCGGTCAAAATGATTTCTTATTTTCCAGAGCAGGAAACAAAGTGTATGGCTTGCCTACCTGGGGAGGACCCTCCGGCCTGAGAGAAAGAGGGGTAGGCCTCCTTGACACCCTCTCTTGTCATCATGACAAAGATCCCCCTAACTCCTGCACTATTCTAAGCTGATCAGGGGGACATGCAGGAGCAGAATACCTCTTGTCCTCAGGTAAAGGAACGGGGAAGTGGTCGGCTCTCCTTAGGCCTCTGCATTTCCATTCAGGGAGAGGCCCAGACTGACCTCCCGTCGACTTCCGGGAATTAGGTTGCTGGCACAAGGCTAGGACATTGATTTTTCTTCTTCGAGTTAATCTGTAGCCTCTACTTGAACAGCTTTCAGGAAGCAACAGGCAGAAAAATGCATGCGTGAACATTTTCTAAAAAACAACATGTGGGTTGATAATTTCTTTTCTTACAGCCAGCCAAGGAAGGCTCAAATACAGGAAAAAGAATTCTTCAGCATAGAGGAAAACAAAAAAACAAAAGAGTTCTCAGGTTTCTTCATATTCCACAAGGCAAAAGTAGCGCCTAACTAGTTACAGCCAAAGATACAGTAACAAAATAACGTGTTAAAACTTCCTCTCAAGAGTCAACTTAGCTTTTTTTAAAAAAAATTTTTTTTTTCTTTATTGATTTTTAGAGAGAGAGGAAGGGAGAGGGAGAGAAAGATAGAAACATCGATGGAAGAGAACATCGACTGGCCGCCTCCTGCATGCCCCCACCGGGGATCTGGCCCACAACCTGGGCATGTGCCCTGACCGGAGATCGAACTGGCGACCTCTTGGTGCATGGGTCAACTCTCAACCACTAAGCCACACCGGCCTGGCGTCAATTTAGCTTTTAAGCATGCTTTTGAAATGGGGGGCCCAGTTTAAGCCTACACACAGGATGTACCAGGGATTCAGACATGTCAGGTGAACTAATGGCACCACCTGGCAGAGCCCTCACTCCAAGCACAGTAAACTTGACCTAGGAACAAAGCTGGGGGGAGGCGGGGGAGACGAGTCCATATATAGCCTGGTGACAGAGATGCTTGTCTTCTGGTCCAGGTCCCACAGCCTCACAACTGAATCCTTTAAAGGGACAGAAGAAAGGCAGAAACAGATCAACAGATCAAAGGTCTGCTTCACTAAAGAGCTCAGTCAGTCATTGAGGCAAAATAGAGTGCGGGTGGCAAGCATGGGAGGTCGAGTCAGGCTAGCTGGGTTCAAGGCCGGTCTGGACCACAGTGACCAGTGTGACTTGAGGTCAATGAATTCTAAAGGTGCTCAAAGCTTCACTTTGCTCATTTCCAAAATGGACAAAATAATACCACCTACCCCACGGGATTGTTATAAATACTGAAAGACACCAAACTGCCATTCAACAGTAGTCTAGTAAATAAATCACGGTGTCTTCACACAAAGGAATACGAACGACACAGCGACAAGAATGAATGAATGATGGCAGCACACGACAGGAATAGGTCCTCCAAACACAATGTAGAAAGAGGCCAGGTGTGAAAGGCGTACATGCCGTGTGATTCCATTGATCTAAACTCAAAAACAGGCAAGCAAATAATCAACAGTGTTCAAAGACAGGGCGAACATCCTGAGTTAGCTGACTGTGCATTTCACGTGTCAGTCCTTCTTCCTGAGGACTCACACAGCATTAGAAGGCTGGGAGGAGAGCCTGAGAACTACGACAGGGTCTGTATTTAATCACATACCCCACAGCTGCTTTCACACAAGCAGGAGACTCCTACAGTGATCCATCTAGTCAAGTAAAAACCCTACTAGGTTCTGCTGGGAAAGACGAGGCTTTTTTTTTTTAAACAGAATTAACCTGATGATCTGGTTTCAGTCTTCATTGATCATGCGCTAAAAATCATGGTGCAACTCTTTATTTTGTTACATTTTGAGTCAACGAGTATTGACACAAAGTGACTATAGATGGATTCAAAATGGCTGTGCAGGCGGCATATTAATTCTCTACCTTTTCTTATACTATGTAGTATATTCAAGATGTTTCCTCTGATTAAGTGGAAGAAGCTTAACATAGCTATTAGTGAGCCTGATTCTCGGACAATGTGTTTAAACCTTCATGAATCCACACGAAGACAAAATATTCCTGGCCACAGTTATGCAGGATGGTTATGGAGCAACTGGGACCACTAATGCAAATGTACACCACAGAGCTCTGTTTGGTTCTTGCCAGGTAGTGGAAACAGGGTGGGTGTAGGCACCTGTCCCTCAGCCACCCACAAGGCCCACGTGTGGAGCTAATTGGTTCTGGGCCTCGTTTGCATGTGAGAAGCGAACACAATTTGAAGTACTCGACACTGCCCCCAGGATCTATGGGGAAAGTACAAACTGCGCCTCAGGGCACAAAACCATCCCTCCCTCTACCCCCACTCCCTCAATGGAGAAGAGAAGCTTCCAAAAGCCTCAGCTTTACTCCCAGCAGTCGACTGGCTCAGCTCCACCTCTGAACCTCTCAATCTGACCATGTTTTCCTCAGTGCTCCTCTTTCTGATGGCACCCAGTTCCCCTGACTTACCTCTGTAGAGGAGGCCAAGGGGAAGCATTGCAGCCACCCTACTTGAGTGTTCTGCATAGCTTCTGATATCTACACTGTCAGAAACAGCTTCATCTGAGGCAGATGGCCTGACATTGATGGTGGGGCTGTTCTTTATCATTTCATGCCTGTATTTAGTCGTCTTTTCTTTCTTTTTCAGACATGTTTTTATGCTGTGCTTCCTAACTTTTCTCAACCACATATATTCTGTGTGACTATCATACACCTGCTTTCCAGCTCCTGGACTTAACCTTAAAGCTCTAACTCAAGAGTGGAGGGCGACTCCCATTGACTTAAGGTGGTTTTATGGCCTAGGATATCTTCTCAGAATATACATTATACAAATGTCCTGTTTGATTTTCAGTTATTAAATCTGCCCAAAAAAGGGTGTTGGTTTAACTAGAAAAATAAGCTTCAAGGCATGCCAACTGGATCCTGTGTACCTACCTAACAAGCTGTCCCTTTGTTGACTTGCGGCCACCAAGACTGAGGGAGGGAGGTGGAGGGGTTATACTTTGATGTTCTGTAGACCTACAGGAAGAGCGAACCTCCCAAACCTTAAGCAAATAGACATCATTTATGGACATGACTATCAAATTGGAAACCCTTCCCTTTCCTCACCCCAGCGCGCGCTCGCTCTCTCTCTCTCTCTCTCTCTCTCTCTCTCTCTCTCGTATAGGACATTTGTTGAACTTGGACAGAAATGTAAACTTGAATTTCTTTGAACTAACATGATAAAAATATGATTTTAAAAACGTGGACGTCATTTCCATCTCCAATATTATACTTTGTTTCTGTTATTTACACAATTTCATGTTTTATGGCAGCCAGAGTGTCAGATAAAATCTGAATACACACACACTAAAGACAGAAAATATTTCTTTAGCTAAGATGAGGCAATTCAAATGTCGAAGATAAGATTTCATGACAAATCATTCATGTGGGTGCAGCAATGTGGGCTGATGAGTTGTGCCAGTCGTTGTATTCGTTACGATCAGTGATAGTAGAGCTCACCCACCTCCGTGGAAGCACCATACAAATCCGAGAGTTTATTGAGTGGGAATAAAGTACCACTCAATTTGTCATCTAAAATAACCAACTGGATTCATATAGGTCAATCCATGATGGGAATAAAGAGCTAATCATAAATGATGAAATTTGGCGGTATCAACATTTCACAAACTGTGTTCTTCAGACTGTCCCTTGATATAATACGGTTTTCTGTGGGGGAAAAAAAACATGGGCATCAGCTAGATAAGCTTTAGAAGCAATAAAAGGGTTGCCAATAATGTGGGCTTGACCTTCTGGTATCGTTTAGTTTCCTTTACAGTAAAATGTAAAAAAAAAAAAAAAAAACTTATTAAAATGGAAGATTTGTTTATATTACTTTTTTAAACCATTCAGCTTCATTTGGCCTTATTAAGAATATGTTATTAATGTAATACTATATGAAGAGATCCTTGAAAAGGATATCTTTTGGTAATGTGAAAATTCCCTTATCTTGTTTATACTATTGCAAAAAAAAAAAAAAAAGAGAGAGAGAGAGATTTAGTTACTATGTTAAGATTTTTTTTTTTTTTAGTTATATAAAAAGTTATTCCTTGGAAGGAAGGAGTGAGAAGAAGGGGAGGAAAGGAGAAAGTAGTCAGTATAAAATGTTTGACCCTCTCCATTCTCCCCACACCTCACACCCACATCTACAACATAATTATTCTGGTCCAACAAAATGAAAAACTTTCATTCCATGAGCTCCATGTTCCCACTTGGCTAAATAATAGGTTCCCACTGTTCGAACATCCTCACTAAAGGGCGAAGAAGGTTGGGTCTGTGGGTCACTACTTTGGGGGCAGCCATTCCCCTGGAGCTTGGCACAGATTCACTCCCTCTGGAAGCAATTCTGCCTGTGGGCAACTCCTTTGGCCCACAGGGTCCACTTTCCAGATGAGAGGCCTCAGGACCTTACTTCGTTTAGCGACAGTAAGCCCTGATATCTGCATAGAATGCCTTAGAATTTAAAGAGTATATACTTTGATGCTACTGCTGTACTTGATCTTCACAATCCTATGAGGTATAAGTCCTGACTTCAACCTGTGTGCTCCTTTCTCTACATCATCCTTTAATAATGGATATATTGGTCACACATGTGTCTGTTCTTGCAGCAGTCTGTCCTTTTGAGTTATTATTCTTTTATCATAAGATTATCAACATGTGGCCTGTTTAACGACTTCTCTTAGTGCAACCCAACAATTATCTATTATCCTTCCCTTTAAGGCAGAGCTTTGCTGCCCTGTGCTTAGCCGTCTTGGTTATAAAATGACTTCAGAAGTGTAAGGGTCTGGATGGGTCAGTATCAGGTGTCTTCTTTCCCCGTAAGTCTGATATCCTTTATGTCATTCTCTAGTCTATTCCCTCTCCTATTTTTTTTTTTAATTGCTCAAATTATCCTTGAGAATGATATAAATCATCTGGCCCAGAATTACATCCCTTCTTCAAAAGCCTACTTGTGTTAGCCATTTAACTAGCTGTGCTTCAAAATCCTCCCTGTCCATTTTCCATAACAGCCCCAAATTGGAAACAACTCCAATGTCCATCGGCTTGTGAATGGATAAACAAAATATGAAATAGCCACTCAACGGAATAGTATTCAGCTATAAAAAAAGAATGAAGTAATGATAGCTGCTACAACATGGATGGACCTTGAAAACTTTATGCTAACTGAAAGAAGCCAGTCACAAAAGATCACCTATTTTGTGATTCTATTTGCAGGAAACATCCAGAAAAGAAAAAAAATATTTCGAGATAGAAAGTAAACTGCTGGCTTCTTGGGACTCGGGGTAGGAACAGCAGTTACTGAAAAGGAATCTTTTTGGTCTGATGGAAACGTTCTAAAATTAGATTTTGGTGATAGCTGCACAACTCTAAATTTACTAGGAATCTTTGAATTGTACACTTAAATTGGGTAAATTTTACAATATGCAAATTATACTTCAGTAAAGCTGTTTTTCAGACTAGCCGTACATGTATTTATTCTTTGATGGAAACCTTGAGTTAGCCCATTTCATTCTCTCTGAGATCCTCTTCACATTCTTGTAGTGGTTCTAAAATATACAATTTTTGTCTATAACCAAAATTATACATAATAATTCCTTTTAACTCTAACACTTATCTTAAATGTAAAAACATCCCCTGTTTGATAGTGTCTTTGTTTTGAGAAGACTGTGGTAAGCATGGCCTCAAGAATTTCAAAGTAACAGCTGTGCTGTGTAGTGCTGATGAGTGCCAACGTTGAGGCTCTGAGAGACATGTGAGTAAAGGAATTGTGGTCTGGTCACACAATGGAATGCTACACTACTGTACAGCAGGGTTTCTCAAGCTCAGCACTACTGACATAGTGGGCCTTGTTGGGGAGGCTCTCCTGTGCATTGTAGGATGATTAGCAGCAACTTTTCCCCAACCTCCTTGTGACAACCAGAAAATGTCTCTAGACATTACCAAAAGTCCCCTAAGGGGCAAAATCACCCCTGGTTGACAATCCCTGCTCTTCAGCAACAAAATGAACACATTCTAACCAAACACAAACACTCTAGACAATACGGATGACTCTCACAAATGTGACTTGGGGCAAAAGAAGCCAGAGAGAAGAGTGTATAACATATAGTGCCATTTATATAAAGTTCAAAATCAGATACAACGAATCGGATGGTTACCTTGGGAGAGAGTGTTAGTGATTGGAAGGGGCTTCTAGGATTCAGGTAGCATTCTGTTTCTTAATTGGGTGCTGGTTACATAAGTGTGTTCACTGTGTGAAAATTCAGTGGGCAGTACATTTCAGATTTATATATTTTTATATGTATATATTATCCTTTAATAAAAAGTTTAAAAACATGCACCATTGCTGCTGCTGCAAAAAGAGGGCATTCAAGGTGATTCAGGAGCAGCTCAGCACCTTTCGAACAGGATGCTCATTCATCCCACCACAGACCCACCGTGGCTCCTTCTGGCCCACCCTGAACTCTGAGACAGAAATCCAGTGTGTTCCAATGATGAATGAAAGCCTGTTCCTGAGGAACTTCGTTATCCAGGTGCCAAAGCCAAGAAACCCCCCACCCCAGCCCATTTTCAATTCACATTTGCCAAGCTCAGGCTTAAAATTGATTTCAGTGTGAAACTGAGCTAAAGGAAGCCAAATAAAGTAAGGCTCACTCCAGTGCTAAAGAAAATATGAGTCTAGTTCCCAAATCTGAGAGCACTGCTAGAGCCCAAGGTGGCAACTACTGGTGTTAGTTACAGTAGTGGAGAATGAGTTGTGCTGATTCATTCATGTTCTCACTCTCACTCACCAACAACTTGTCCTTGCAGATAGTGGACTGGGTGCAAGAGAGTTTGTGGCCACAATGACCTTTGATCTAGGCAGAGTTAGGTAATGTCAGTCCTAGGCCTAGTCATCTGACTAATGACCAGTGAGTTCATGCTCCAAACAACTTAGCGGAAAGCCTCCAAGTATCGAGTTAATTAGCCTTCAGACCCTGTGTGTGGTATCTGAGTTCGTGTGTTAGAAAGGTCGCCCTGATTCTGGGATTATAAAAGATGCATGTTTTCTTCTTATAGTTTTATGGTGTATTTTTTACAGCTTAACTCTTTGCTCCATCAAACCTCTTCTTTTCAAAATCAATTATTAAAATATACATTAAAATGCTTATCTTTATTCATAAGGCTAAGCACAGCTTTTTTTAAAAGATGGTTTTCTCAACTCCATAATCACATTTAAAAAAAAACTCTCCATCCTTTGGCAGGTACAGACCGACATCTGGCTTTCGATATAGAGTGGTTCAAAGTACAACCCTCATGAACACACATAATATGAACCTTATATAGTTAATGTTGTTATCCTATAAAGAGATAGTGGATAGCTTTTCAGTAGGTACTTGATACAGGGATTTCACTCTACAGAATTTTGAAATTATAAAGCCTAGGAAAATGAAGATGGCCCAGGAGAGGCACACAGAGCTTCCTTGGGAAGGCAATCCACTTGACAGTTCTCGGTGCTGGTTCCGCACAGGGCTGGTGAGAGGTCTTGGCAAGAATTCCATTTTCCTATCTACCCTGGTTACTAGATGCCAAGCAATTTCCTCTCTGACATTTTTCGGTCTCTGACCTGCTGTAGGTGAAATTTATTTCCATCCTAATAGCTGTATAGGAGAATTATAGGAAAAGAAAAAATTTTGATTTATTTTAGATTTAATATATACAGTCAGATAGTTTTCAAAATAGCTGTAACCCAATTCACTTCAAAATAAGACAGAAGGAAAAAGAAAGTAAAAGCCAGTTGCTGTCCTGAAGAAATCAATAGTAAATCTGAAAACCTGCCGCTAATAAAAGAATTGTCACTACCTTGAGTCATCCAATCTTTTTAAGCCTAAATATGTGCATTAAATATCTGCCTTTTCTTTTATGTACTACATTAATAATGAATAGTCTCTGTGAACATAAGGCAATATATTATTTTTAAAACTGAATGAGATTAAAGTTAATCAAAACCCATACTCAGATAAACCAAGGCAAGAAATCTACTAGCTTGGGTAGAAAAGGCAGTTATTTAATTCGATTCATTCTAAGGACTTTTAGATGATAGGTATGAAATATGTAAATGGACAACATGTCTGCCCATAAAATACTTATATATTTTCCTCAAAAATGCTAGAATTACACTAACAACTTACAAGGAAGAGAAACGCCCATTTTTGGAGGGCTCTTCCGATGTGGGTTCTTACTACGAAAGTCCATCAATGTGACAAGGGAATTCTTTTAGATTTATTCCCATTGGGACATACCAGGTTCAGTCATGAGGTCTGGAGACTTACATTATCAAGAATCACAAGCTACTTAAAAAAAATCAGCCCACTCTCTTGCTTGTGATTGGGAATGGGGCAAATTTCCAGGAGTAAATAGCCCACAGCCAAGAACAGCTGACTAAGAAAGAATGATCTCCAGATTTTTCCAGAAAGCTGTCTGCTCATTAGGTAATGGTAAAACAAGACAAGAATGGCAAGCTTTAAAACATTCCAGCTGGAATATTTAATTTTAAATATTCCACGAGGAATGCAGCCATCACAGAAGTCTGCATTCGCTGTTAAACGGCCTAACATGTTTGGAGAAAAAAAAAGCTGAAAAGGGCAAACAGCATCTGAAGTAGAGAAAACTCGTCTGTTACTAGCTGGCTGGCAGTCCTGGGGCATGTCCCATTGCTCCACGTTTTGTACGGTGAAGGAATCAGGCTAGGCCGTGGTTCTCAAGCCACGCTGAAAGGAAGCCAGCTTTTAAAGAACCCAACACAGGACCATTCAATCAGATTCTCTGGGAATGGGATCGAGGCATCAATATCTTGTGAAACTCAGCAAGGTTGAGAAAAACTAGGCTCGATCATCTCTAAGGTCCCACTGAGAGCTCAGTAAATTAAGGGAAGCATTCAGAACGCATGTGATGTACGGAAAACAAGAAAGCATAGAACCCACACAGGTGTAAAGAGAATCCTAACTAGGGACTCACAACACATAGATATTAGCAGAGAAAGATGTTCTCAGATGAACCTTGGCATCCCTACACAGGAACAATAAATATGCTTGATTAATAAAAACAACAACAAAATCATGCATGGCACAGAACAATATGAAATGGATGTCATTTATCTCTGGTGGCATTTGTACTTTTTATCCAATTCCAAATTTATAAAGTACATATATATCAAGCTCTGAAAATTCAAAGATGCAAATCTCTAACACAAACTACAAATCAAAGAGTGTAAAAGCAGAAGTTTTTCATTTCTCACTCAAAAATATCAAGAGTGGACATGGCCAAAGCCAAGAGAATTATTTAAAAAAAAATTTTTTTTTCTTTATTGATTTTAGAGAGGGAGGAAGAGAGAGATAGAAACATTGATGAGAGAGAACATCGACTGGTCACCTCCTGCACACCCCCACTGGGGATTGGGCCCACAACCTGGGCATGCGCCCTGACTGGGACTCAAACTGGCAACCTCTTGGTGCATGAGTCTATGCTCAACCACAGAGCCACACCGACCAGGCAAGAATTATTTATGAGGACTTACACACTCCTTGTTTTATGGAGGAAGAAGATAAATACTAGTTCACGACAGCCAAAACCAATAGTACAACTGAGAAGGCATTGTAGGTTGATTCCTATAACTGACTGATTTGAATGGGGCCTTAAAAAAATAAAACAAAGTATAAACCCTCCCTCATGTGGCCTGCTATCTTGAATTTTAGCCAATAGGGTATGAGTTTTTAAACTGCAGATATTAGACAGGGGCCTCAAAAGGGAGGGTCTGTGAGTCCTCTGAAACTACACGTGAATACTGTATGTATGCCTGCGTGGGTACACCAATGCACAAAAGCATCTTACTCTTTTTGAGTCAAGAATTCCTTTGGTAGATTGCGGACCCCTTCTCAGAAAAAAAAAATTTTAATGTATAAAATAAAACACAAGGGATTGTAAAGAAAAACAACCAAATTACAGTTATTAAAATAGTTTTAAAAAATGATAGCACATTGCCCTGGCAGGTTTGGCTCAGTGGTTGGAGTGTCGGCATGTGGACTGAAGAGTCAGTTATGGGTTCGATTCCAGATAAGGGCACGTATCTCAGTTGCAGTTTGATCCCCGGCCCTGGTTGGGGTTGTACGGGAAGCAACCAATCGATATGTCTCTCTCACATCAGTGTTTCTCTCTCTCTCTCCCTCCCTCCCTCCCACTCTATCTGAAAATCAATATCCTCAGGTGAGGTTAAAAAAAAATGATAGCACAGTAATAAATATGCTTCTTTATCAATATACTAAATAACAAGATCTAGCCCAGCCGGTGTGGCTCAGTGGTTGAGCGTCGACCCATGCACCAAGAGGTCACCAGTTCCATTCCCTATCAGGGCACATGCCCAGGTTGTGGGCCAAATCCCCAGTGTGGGGCGTGCAGGAGGCGACCAATCGATATTCTCTCTCATTGATGTTTCTATCTCTCTCTCCCTCTCACTTCTTCTCTCTCTAAAATCAATAAAGAAAAACAAAAAGCAAGACCTAGCTAAGTAGGTAGACAACTATAATAACTACCTTAATTTTCTAGTAATAAAGAGCACAGATATCGTTATGATATCAAGCTCTGTCTATATCAACTTTTTAAGGTAATGACTATTTCTACATTTTTTAAAAAGAGAAACATTTTTTTAATCCCCACCCGAAGACATGCTTTTATTGATTTTAGAGAGAGAGAAAGGGAGACGGAGGGAGGGAGGGAGAGAGAGAGAGAAACATTGATGTAAGAGTGAAACATCCATCGGTTGCCTCCTGCATGTGCCCCAACCAGGGATCAAACCCAGAAACTTTCAGTGTATGGGACAAGACTCCAATCAACTAAGCCACACCAACCAGGGCTTACTTCTACATTTTTTATGCAACTGTACGCAAGCCAACCAGGATGAGATCATGAAGATAGATATGGCTTTAGAATATTTTGTTCCATGGAAATAAGAAGGTAATCAGAATGAATTAGCAGCAAAGAAATAATTTAGTTCCCAGTCTCCTCATTAAAAAAAAAATGTACACTCATAAAAAAAAAGAAAAATTAGAAAGTAGAGCTTTTTCTATAAGCTCAAGCAGTCATTTTTAGAAGCATATAAAAATATGTGTAAAAAGCTGAATCACTGAATTCATGTGTTACAGCATTTACAGTACTAGATCTCCCGATGAAAATGAAGCCGTATTTTGTTTTGCAGCACGCAGTTAACTTGGTATAATTCCAGTAAGAAACCCTTCATTCCAAACATCATTCAGATGTCCTTGAGTTTCTCTCTGAGACAAAAAGAAGTACTAGGCCATGCATGGGCAAACTTGGGTTGCCTCTACTATTATATTAGCTCACAAGAAGGCCCTGGAAAATGTACCTCATCTCTTTATTTGAGTGTCCTCATCGATGATCTGTAATACTTACAAATACCCATCCTGGGGAGCTGCTGGGATAATTAAGAAGAATTTTGAATAAGCTTTGATGAGCATGATGAAACAAAGGTATTGTGCATACCTAGAGGAACCCCACTGTACTTCAGGGAGGTAGCAATGACCCTCAAGGAAACACAACACATATCAAATCCAGTCTCCGAGAAATGTGTAACTACATTCAGAAGATGCTCTAAACCACACAATTCTAGGGTTCAACATAGGTCTTAGCCACCCTTCTGAACGGTAGCCCTGTAAGTGGTCCACTGAAGGCTGTATTTTGTTACCTCTGTGTATTTTCTTACACATTTGCAATTGGTTCTACAAATGAGGCTGTATGTGACACAGGCTTCTTGAACCGTGAAAAATTAAAATTCTGTGCTGAGCTGTGGAAATGTCAATGAAACCTCTAGTACATCCAGAGAACAGGCCTGTAGCTTGTGGGGCTTTGGGAACTTGTAACTCATGAATGCTCGACTGTGCAGTGCTTGCATAATGAACAGGGCAAGGTCTAGAGTTACATGTAAGTCACTGCAATTATTTCTAAGGACACTTATTCTTGAGTGTATGCATTCACCCACGAGAACACTGAAGCTTTGTATTATTAAGGTGAAATGTTGGGTTCGATTCCAAACACTACTGTTCCTAAGACTGGCCACAGAGCCTCATCCAAACTAACATTTATTGCCTTTTCACGGCTTTTGCTAAAACCCACATCTTCTACAGATTATATAACATTCCAAAAATCCACTGAGGAAAATTACTTTCAAAGCAACCACATCATCTTTTTAGATTCTTCATGGCATTAGTCTACATCCACCAAGATAAACTTTAAATGTGTACTGAAATGATCAGAATAATCTTCATTCCAGCAGTCTCTGTAACAGTCATCTGTTAGGTTAATGGAAGAAAAAGAAGAATGATTTAAAAACATGGCATTCACACCTAGGAGACAGTCACTTCCAACTCTGCCACTCACGGTTGTGCGTACTAAGGCATGTTAACCTCAATAAGCCTTACAGCTCTCAACTATAAAATGGGGACAAGAGCCCTGGCCAGTATGGCTCAGCAGTTAGAGTGTCGGCCCGCGGACCAGAGAGTCCTGGGTTCGGTTCCCACTAAGGGCACATACCTCGGTTGCAGCTTGTTCCTGGCCCCGGTTGGGGTTGTGTGGGTGGCAACCAGTCGATGTGTCTCTCTCACATGGATGTTTCTCTCTCTCTCTTCCTCCCTCTCTCCCCCAGCTCTATTTGAAAATAAATGTGAAAATGTCCTCGGGTGAGGATTAAAAAAAAAAAAATGGGGACAAGAACATCAACTACTTCATAGGTTACTGAGGATGAGATTAGATACTGTATGGGAGGTCCCTGAATAAATGCTTGTTCCTTTCCCGCTGTTTAGTTGGATCTACAAGGCACCTTCCTGAACACCAAGGCAGACTTACAATGTCATCAAGAATTGGTATCATAGTGTGATGTTTAAAAGGCTTATCCAGTCCAGCCCGTGTTGCTCAGTGGTTGAGTGTCGACCCATGCACCAAGAGGTCACTGGTTCGATTCCCAGTCAGGACACATGCCCAGGTTGTGGGCCAAATCCCCAGTGGGGGGCATGCAGGAGGCGGCCAATTGATGTTCTCTCTCATCAATGTTTCTCTCCCTTTCACTTCCTCTCTAAAATCAATAAAGGGGGGGAAAAAATGAAAAAAAAATAAAGGCTTATCCAATAACAGCCTCAACACGGAGAAGAAAATGGAAGAAACCAGGTATTTACGATGACCCAGATTTTCCCATTCAATCAATGTGGTTAACTGTGCCGAGACACCATATCCTTTTGACACTATTTTGTTTCTGAGGTGTCTTGCACTGCGAAGGCATGGATTCTGTGATTTAATTGATATACTGTCACCAATCCTCTCTTCGTTTAAATAATGTAACCCCTCTGCAATAAAGAACTTCAGTCTCATGTCCTACCATCACACCCAGCAATGCCACACTCCTTCACATGAGCACACATTCTCCTCAGAATCGGAATCCAGGCCTTCAAGGTGCCTCACACAGAGCCTACGGGCCAGGACTGCTGAAAACGTGGACCCCCTGACCTATGATGATAGAATGAGACAACTCCCCAATACGTTTCTTCCAAACTTCATGCAAAATGCCCTTTACAATATTACAATTTCTAGGCACTCCTCATCATCCCCAATGAAAGGGTAGCATCATCTGGTTGCTGACATCCTTAAGCCTTGACCTCCAGTGGGGTCAAATTTTTATTGTGTGAAAAATACATGGGTGGCCTGGTTTCCTTTTATCGTCTACAAATCACAGCTCGAGTATTAGCAGCTTTAGGGGAAACAAATCATTCCCATCACGTTGCTGAATACTGACATGGTGGTAAGGCTAAGCAATAAAAACTATTACCCATACTTGTTGCGTCTGAGAACAAAGAACATTTATTTTCCAATTACATACTTTATGTCACCATGAGGAATACAATGTGTGTGATGGTGAGGGTAACATGCATTTGCTAGTGTATGCCATTTACTCTTTTTTTTTTTTAAGTGCTGGAGAATGTCTGTAAATAGAATTCATTATTATTATTATCTTGAGATACATTAGCAGTAGGAGGCTGCCAAAATATTTGACAAATGAAGCAGTAATACTTTACTAGTTACCTAACCCAGCTGTATTTGCTACTTGGAGTTAAGTCTCATTCCCTCTATGAAATCAACAACTTCTTAACCACAGAGGAGCTGATAAGATTTTTAGCTTCTTCTGTAGGTAACTCTCTAAAGACATTTCAGTTAAATGAGTTCCCTCCTGAATTCACAAACTTGCTTCATGGGATGGAGAGGACCCACTGAGCAAAGGCCCAGGAAACCCAGGAGCAGTGCCTGCCACGTAATAGGTGCTCAATGCTGGTGATAAACAAGTCACAGCAGAGTAGGACTTTTGTCACAAAACATACTCTAAAAATGGAAACTCCTGTCAAATATATAAATCCCATAGTTGGAATATTAATATATAAGTCTTATTAGATCTCTTCTCATTCTTACAATTAACTTAAACAAAATAGAAGAATGCAAAAAATTTTTTTTATTAGTAAGTACTCAAAACGTTGTATTAGTGATTCAGTGGACCAAGAACAGTAATTACTCGTATACTTTAGGAAAAGTCTCTCTATTGGGACTCTTCAATTTAGGTAGATTTACCTGGTAGGACTGCATAGTTATTGTAATTGACTTTATGGTACTTCATAAACTTAGGAAATAATGGAAATTCTGAGACCAATGACAAGAACTGAGAGGCTTTACTGTGTAACTGGACTTGGTCTAACTTTTGCCTGATATAGTTTTATCTGTATTGCACACTCTGTAATCACTGGCATCTTTTGGGTTTTTGTAAAATGATTAAACCGTTTGAGAAGGCTTAAGGAAGAATGAGTGAGGTTGGGGACGGGGGTTGAATTTTCTAAAGAGAAACAGGCTAGCCAATGGCAAAATATTTCAAAATGGTCAAGTTACATTTTTCAACCGCTGTTTTTTGGTCTGTAGTCTATCTCCAGAACGTCAAAACAAATGCTAAAGCTAGATCAGGGTGTAATCACAACTCACTGGAAGTGGGTTTTTTTTTGTTTTGTTTTGTTTTTAGTGTATGGGAAATATTTCCCAGTACAAAAAAAAGAGGAAACAAACCTGTAATTAAAAATGCATAGGGCCGCTTTCAAAGGGCATGTGATAAAGAGAAAAGTGCTGTGCGATCAGGTTCTAGCTTAGGGAAGTAGCATCACCAACTAGTCAGCCCGAGAGATGGCCATGAGCTTCAGCAAAGCTCTTAAATGTATCAGCTGTAATAGAAAGGGCTTGAAGATGAGCTCTTAATTTTTCTTCTAGAAATTAAATGCTAAAAATAGTTTTAAAGAGGGAACAGCCTGAATAAAATGTAAATAATGAAAAATTTTAACTTAGTAGCTTAAAAATGCATAAAAAGTCAGTTGGGAATTTTATTGCTTTGGGCCCAACGCCACTGTACCACTGACTGGACAGAAGGTTGAAAGAATATCAAGGTTTCGGGTGGGGTGGAGCAATTAGAAAAAGCAAATGCTGTGTTTAGAACAGACTTAAAGACAGAGTTTGAAAGAACTAAAAAAACTCTAATTAAAGAATATAAGGCTTTAGTAGCTATAGTTAATTACGGCAAGCACAGTTCCTGGTTGGGTCATTCAATAAATATATGTTGAGTAGATGAAGTGAACAAACACTTCAGTGAGATCTGACAGGAACTAAAAAGAAAAAAGATTTTAGAGACTTTAGGAAAACAAAATCACACACAATGGGACCACCAGCAGAGGACCAAAAAGTTAATTTAGGTTTTTAGTGGGAGAAAAAATATGCAAATAAAAATCATCACCAATGTCTTGAGTTGCTGATTTTGCTAGAAGTTGGGAAGGCATGAACTGTCCACAAATAATTTCTGGGGGAAGGTGCAGGATGAATGAGGTAATGGGGAGAAATCTCAGACTTTATTGTAGGCAGTTTAACTTGCTAAGTAAAGTCTGCAAATGATTTTTAAAAGCACATATGGGGCATAAATTAAAAAGAAAAAAGTAATTGTAGTAATATTGGAGTGGATGTAGAAGCTTAGTGGCTAAAAAACAGTATTTTAAGTAACTAAACATATAAAGCATCTGATGTTACTTAGATAGTTAAAGCAAATATAAACCTAGTATATATGACCATCTTTAATGATGTACATTTTGAACTACTTATGTAACTGTTTTAAAAGCTTTATAACAGGTCATAGGCTATCTCTACTTTTATTGACAGAATTTAATATTTGGTGCTCACCAGGCTGAGCTTGTCATGTTTATGTTACAGTCGTGTTTCTGTAGTGCCAGTTATAGCAAAATCAACTTCAGGAGTAAATTTGAAATACAGAAAGAGTTGCTGATAAGACATTACAGGAAGTTAACACCAGCCAACTGATGGAAGTCATTTTATACACCATGTGTTATCAGAGGCAAGTTATAGCTCAAGTTTTAATACAGTAGCTCTCTTGCAAGGAGAAAAAAAATATTTCCACCTTGTGCAGCAATTTATGCTAAATTAAAACAATTATTTGATCAAAAAGGCAGGAGAGAAGAAAGTAAAGACCAACATTTTACCAATGAAAAGCTTTATTTAATCTTCATCCAGAGAGAAGCAAAGGGAGCTCCGTGTGAGTCTGAGAAAGGGCTTGCTTCTGCACCTGATGCTGGGCTTGGAAAGAGAGGGCCCAAATAGCTTTGGGGACTCTGAAAGGGGGGGGGGCACTGCTGTGCTTCTGATCTCAAATAGGCCCCAGAGGAGAGGAGGCATTAGGCTCCTGCAGCCGGAAGAGCCCCTGGGAGTCCCAGCACAGTTACAGCAGACAGCAGCATGCTGGGGAGTATGGAGGACGTATCAAGCCTCACTGCATTCCCCTCAGATTTTGCTGGAGCAGCAGTGACCTGGGGTCCCCAAAGGGAGCATGGAAGAAGCAAGGAGAGGTGCTGAAACTGAAGGGGACTTTCGGACAGGAATGTGCTTGTACTGGACCAACACTAAGGATGAGACAGGACAATGAACATCTCCAAGGATACCTGTGCAGGCAGAGGCCACCAAGACAAGGTGAGCACCCCCCACCCCAGGCCTTAGCAACTCTGTAGGAGGAAGGGATTAAATTATATATATCTGAAGTTTACTTGTTTTTTTTTTTTTTTAATCCTCACCTGAGGACATTTTTGCATTTATCTTCAGATAGAGCGGGAGGGAGAGAGGAAGGAAAAGAGAGAGAAACATCGACGTGAGAGAGACACACCAACTGGTTGCCACCCACACAACCCCAACAGGGGCCGGGGATGAACTGCAACCGAGGTACATGCCCTTAGCAGGAACCGAACCCGGGACTCTCTGGTCCGCAGGCTGATGCTCTAACCACTGAGCCAAACCAGCCAGGGCAAGTTTACTTGTTCTTAAAGTGCTCTCTTAAGAAGAATACTATAGGTATGATAGGAAACATTAATAGTACATAGGAATCGAGAAAAGGTAGAGATTTTTGTTTCCAGCAATGATGCTCTAGGTTATACACACAGATCCTTCCATGAAAACAAATTTAAAATGGCTGGTTGTGATATAAAATGATATCATTAAAAACATGAAAAAGCTGACAAGATAGTAAGAAACCAGCAGGCCAAATTCTGCAGGAAAGAGAGAGCCTAAGAGGTAAGCAGGGAGGCACTTTTATCCTCATAGGGGCAGATCTGAACTGATTCTGGCAGCCTCACCTGGGAGGTGAAACAAATCAGAGCCCAGAACCCACCAAGTGGGGCAAATAAAAAGGCCTTCCTTACATTAAGCTGAGGCTCCTAAGAGTCACACCCTAAAAATAAGAGTGAACCAGAATAAACCCACTGCCCACTCTGAGAGACTGCAAGGATAGTTAGTTGCCTTGGCATTGAAAGTATATGTAGGGAGGTGGGGTCCCTGAGAAATTGTATTCACAGGCTGGCCCTTGTGTGCAAAATTGCAACTCAAATCCACATCACCTGGGTGGTCTAAAAAACTTTGAGTGATAAATTTAGGTTAAAGTAGTCCCAGACTAGTAATGCCGCCAGGCACCTGGCAGAAACAAAAGCAAATCCTTGGGGGGGGGGGCATTCATCCTAAGCCCCTGAAAGTAATTTTTCAGTGGCAATGACAAATACCCAGGCAAAAATAAGCGAGCGCATAAGAACAGACAGATAAGAGCGGGGGGCAGGGGGGGGGGGAATCAAAGAAAATCTTGATCCTAAAAGCAAATTCATTCTCTAATGAATTCTGTAGCCATTTATGCAACAAATATTTATTGAGTACCTACTCTGTGCCTGGCTCTATGCCAGGTTGCTGGGCACACATGCCATTTCAGCTGTCATACGAACAAATCACCTAGAGGATGAAAGGTTAGTTGAACTGCCATTATATTTATGTTTATTTACCTTTAGCTTCTGTGTTTTCTTAAGACTTCCAAACACAAGGACTGATGAGTGTCCATTACTATTTAGTGATAGATTTTGAAATAAACAGAAATCTCCAAGGACTGAGACTGACATCATTGGTTCCTTTCCCAGACTCTCAGTCCCTAAAGGTTCCATGTTTGAGTTAAGCCTAATTATACCCTAAGCAAACCACAGAGCCACGTGCAAACAGAAAAGTGATGAAAGGCAAAGAGAACTATCTCAGAGACATAAAACAGAGTTAAGTACATTTATCTCTAACTGTAAAAGTCCAAACAGAGGATCTTAAAAGAATAGCACAAATTGGACATTAACTTTGAGGTAGATCTGGAAACAGCTAAAGGCACAGGAAATGTGGAAAGAGTTGAGTCCAAAATTTACTTATAAATAGATGCCTTTCTTGGCCAAGGTGGTTGGCAAACTCTTGCTAATATTTGGGTTACTCTGTTGCATTTACACTAATTATCAACCTTTGTCTTCTGTCTAGCTTTTCACAATAAGGATTCAAATAGTCAACCTCTATACTTCTGCATTTGTTTGCTCTTATTATATATTACATAAATATTCTGGCGGTTGTCATTTTCTGAGCCTTTGGAATAGCATGACTTAAGCTTTCTTCTTCTTGTTTGCCGAACCACAACAGTATGGTGTAATAATAATAATAATAATAATAATAATAATAACAATAGTTACTCACTCTGGGCCTGCAACTGTACAAGACACTTTTTAGGAGTTATGTACTCCTCACAACAATGATAAGGGGTAAGTCATTGCTATCCCCATTTTGTGCTCAAAGTTGGACAGACCTGAATTCAAATCCTGCTCTGCTTTTGTCATTTCTCCTCCCCTACAGATGAGGCTGTTTCCTGGGCAAAGGCTACTGTGGGGATGAAATGAAATACAGTGTGGCTGAGTATAGCGTGGCCTCTGGGAAGTACGAGTTTCTTCTTTCTTGCAATGGTTACTCATTGTGAAATTCATGTCTTGCCTTAGGCAGCATCTTCAAATAGGCAGACAATGCCTTGCATTTATGAAGAGTTTTACCCTTTCAATACCCCTTCACTTCCTTCCCAACCATTGGCTTGTTTGATCCTTTGGAAAATAGTTTAATACCTTGGTTGACATTTTTAGATGGCTTGTCTTCGGGACATAATAACCCTCTGTCAGCCTTGAAAAATGCTAATCCAGGAAATGATGCAAGAAGAAAGGACCAGGACTTTGCCTTCCTTTCCAGTCCTCTGGAGGCAGCCTGCCTCCTTCCTTCTCCTAGGCATCTATGTGTGTATAAGGGGATTGGGGGTGGCCGGTGTTGGAGGTAAGTCAAGGGTGGTAGGGAGGGATGTGGCACGTAGGTGTCCTAGGTTTCCACAGCAAGGATGCCCAGCACAGAAGGAATGTGCCACCTTCCCTTATGAAAGAACATTTCTTTCTTTTCTTTTTTTTTTTTTTTTCTCAAGCTTGTGTGAAAACCATCCTACCTTCTCTTATTTAAACCAAAACTACGTACTTACTCTTCTTACAATGGTCTGGATTGAAAGGCTATATTCATCAATGTGGCAAAAAAAATCCTGAGAAAGATGTATTCACCCTAGTATAGCGCCTGGCACACAGTAGGGGCTCAACAAATATTTGAAGTTACTGCAGTGACTGTGGTGTGTCCTCTGTTGGCAATGCAGAAAATCATGCAATGATTCCTCACTTTTAGGTTAGCCTCTTAGATCAGCAAGATTCACTTGTCAAATAATTGATTAGTGGAGAGGTCACACAGGTGGACAGATTTTGTTTTGGCCTGCAAGGTTTCAAAATACATTTTGAATTAACATTTAAAACTTCAGAGATTTCATATACATGTACAGCCGGCTTGCTTTACCCAACAGTATCTATCTGACCCTTTGGGGACTTGTGCTGGTGCCTGGATTATAACTATGTTGGCTAAATAAACGTTCAGAAACCCTGTTAGCTGTAGCGGGTGTAAATTTAATCCCCTGCCCCAAACACCCCAAAGAAAAACTAGAAGGTTCAAAATGTGTCAGCACAAAACCCAAACCCTCTGGCACTCAAATTTCTCTCTGAGAACTGACTGCAGTTCCCACTATCAGCCTGTAAAGCCCTTTCTCAAACCCTCCACTTCACAGGTTCTTGCTAACTGGAGGCATGAAGAGGAAAGACCATCTGCCCCTTCACTACTAATGCTTGAAAAAGCACCACCCCCCCAACTGGGAAGGAATTCTTGATGCAAGCAGGGAGGAAGCATGAACACTCCACTAACATAAAATGCTATTAAATGCCACAGATGCTTGTTATTTAGAAGACACCATTTGGAATTTAACAGGAATTAATCATATTAGATAGGCCTAAAACACAAGTGAAAGTCACTTGACAATATTTTAAAATATATTACAATACTGAGAATCTCCCCACTTTAAAATCATCCCCATAAAAGGCACATAGATCCTGACATTCTCCCTTTTCAAACTGATGCCGCCTCTCTCCTTGACCCTCCTTTGCTGGTCCAGTGTGGTCCCCTGAAACCACAGAGCCCCCACTCCCTTTCTCTTGCTGCTCAAGCCCACACCTCTAGCCCCTGCATGGCCCCTTCACTCTCCTTCCCCAATTCTTGTTTTTTCATCCCACCACAAATACACCTGAAAGATATTTCAGTAATAACCATTATATAATAGTAATAATACTATTATACATTCCTAATATATTGCATTAATAATACATTGCTACTAATTCTAGTAATACATATTTATTGAGCACCTATTATGTACCAAGCACAAGTTTAACTATTTAAGAGAAGTCAACCCATTGAGTAACCACCATAATCACCTGAGGCTTGCAATGTGGTATTTAAAGATGAGTGTCCAGCCGTCAGACTGCGGGGTGGGATCTTAACAAGGCTTGCAGACCACCTCTGGTGTGGCCAAATGCTGTGTACAAGACTCCTTCCAACTCTTAAGAGTCTGTGATTACTGCTGCCATATTTAAGGATGTGAAATTTATAGAAGCCCCCATTGCTAAGTGGAAAAGGAACTTTTGTCTTTGGCAAGCCCTCTATTTCCCATAAAGAGGATGTCCCAGGTTACTTCTGGATAACCCTGAGCCTCCTCAAAACAATCCGCTCATCGTACTCCAAGGCGAGGAGTCTCCCATGACGGAACTGGAGGGGCCACCAGATGCCAGTAGGGAGCTGGATGAAGCGAGGGGTTAAGTCCTGCCAGTGTCGAAAAGCAATTTCCTCCAGTAAGTCTAGATAATTGAAGCTTCCTCTAGGAAAGTCTGCCATTAAAGTCTACGACAAGGAGGTTCGATGGACAAAGTTTCAATGACTGTCGATGACGTGTACCCAGAGACCCGACCTGGCAGAACCGGAGTCAGTTCAGCCCTCCACCATCTCGTATATCATACAGAAGCAAAGGCGGGTCTGGACAACCTCTCGGGGAAGAGAGGACATTTCCTATCTAGGGTCCTTTTTCTGGACGGGGACCTACTCTGCACGCTCTGGAGGTCTACCCCGGGCGTGACCACTCCAAGGCGCAGAGGTTCGGGAGGCGCGGGCGGAGGGGACGGGCGGGCGAGGGCTGCCCCGGGAATCCCGGCCGAGCTCGCTCCCCAGCTTCCCTCCTCCGCGCGCTCCCGCCTCCTCCTCCCGGCGCCCGAGCCTCGCGCCGCGGCTGCTCGCCTCCTCCCGGGGAGGGTGGGATCCCAGTGCCCCGGGAGGTTCGGCGCCTGCCGGCTGGAAGGGAGGAGGGAGGCAGGCGACTGGAAGCCTACCGTCTTCTGCTTCTTGACCCCCGACATGCTGGCTGGCTGCGGCGGCGCCCGGCGCTGGAACTCAGAGCCCGGCTCCTGGGAGCAGAGACGCTGGGACGCGCGGATGGCGGTGGCGGTGGCGGCGGCAGCTGCCGGACTCCCGGGAAGGAGGTATAAAAAGGCTCCGCAGACACGTCGCACTTCCCTTGACCAGCCCCCTCCTCCTACTCCTCCTCCCGCCGCGCTCCTCTCCGCCCCGTCGGCTCCGCCAGCAGCGCCAGCCCAGGGGACCCGGCCGCTGCCTGGGCGGGGTCCCGGGTCCCGCCCGGCTCCCGACTCCCGACTCGCGGGAGCAGCTCGGCCAGCTCGGGTCGGAAGCTGGACTTAGCATCCCGCGGGGTAGACCCGCAGGCCGGGCGCGGAGCCCGGGGTCAATTGCGGCCTCTCCTTTCCCGCTCCCAGCTGGTCCCAGAGCACCCCCCACCGCCCACCCCCGCACCTCTTCGAGGAAGTCATCCTGCTTCTGGGACCCGAGAGCTTATTTGGTTAAGGACAAGGATGCTTGGAACCGCCAGACGCGTTGGCACGGTCCTCAGCGGGCACCGACGCCCAGCTTGCCGTCATGGGCAGTACTAACAGCCCCCGTCAACCTTCGCTGATCCTCACCTGCGCTCTGCCGAGCTTTGCCTTCTGTTCTGCGCCCCCGCACCTGGCAGGCATTGAGACTTTCGTTCTCCTCATTTTACAAATGAAGCAATTGAGGCTTTCAGACTTTCTCAAGGTGATACTCCAAGTGAGGGGATTGCAAGCTCAGCTGTCAGCTTCTACAGCGCAGGCTTTCTGTACCAGCGCCATCGTAGACAATGATGGTAAAATCAGTAGTCCCGTTGTTGCCCGTGTGTTATGGTGCTGAGGGGGTCATATGCATCCACTCCTTTGGAGCTCACAATAGCTTTCTGTGGTAAGATGGGCCAGTTGAGGCCCTGGTCCTTCTCACCAAGCCAAGTAAGCAAGGCCAGCCCCAGAAGATGGCCAGTGGTAGCCCAGCGACTTGTTTCAGTCCTTCCCCCAAAGTATTCCTATAGGTATTTCTGTGTGTTCAGCACCTAGGATGGTCCTGTGGGAAAGAGTAAAAGGAGGCCAAGGTGAGAAGGCTTAAGGCTAGACCCTAGCGCTCCAAGGTTTTACCAGAGGACAGCATGAGGCAACTCTCTTAAAGAACCCAAATGTCTGAGACAAGCTGAGGTAAGGTGAAGAGAAGCTGTGATTAGTGACAGGCACCTTAAGGGACAGGACAGTGGTGAACACCACTGTACAAGAGCCCCACGCTCATTCCAACTTTGGTCTTCGGTGAGAAAGGGCTGAAGAAGTTCTCCTCTGAAAGGTGAGGGATGGAACTTTTCTTTCCTACCTAATTGTATTTCTGGAAGACTGCCAGCTTTCCAGACAGACCCCCCCCCCCCCCAAGATCTGAGTATTCACTGACTGCCCTCTCCATGGAAAGATGGGAAAGAAAAATAAACCAGGAGTCAGAAACTTAAAAGGCAGCCTACATATTTGTACGGTGTTAAAATGTCAGTATATTTATGTTCTTACTCATTTTGAGTCAGCTGCCACCACTCCCTTCAACTGTGAGCAGCTAGAGGGCAGGTACTGGGTTTGAGTAGTTCTGTGTTGCACAAAAACTGGAAAGCTCTGAATTGATGTGATCCGAACAGTAATATCCCATTTGAATTTTATTGAAAAAAACAACAACAAACAAAAATCCTTTGTATCAGTTCCAGCCATATTTTGGCCCTGCCAGATCCTGCCCCTAAGAGAAAAGGTGAACTAAGTGTGGATGGAGAAATAACAACTTGCATAATTGTTTTATTTAGTTTTTCATATTGCCTTGATAAAAAAAACCCATGTTCTTGAAACAGAAGGAAGTTAAAGGCAAATCCCTCGGGCTCCTCTGTATTTTATAGATGGGCAATGTAAGGGATGCTGAGAGAAGGGGGTAATCTGAACCTAGTCACTAGTTGGGCATAGTTGAGACTCAAACCCGGGCCAGCTGATTCCCCAAATGCTCTGTGCATGGCGTCACGGCCTCTAGGTCAACTACTCGAGACCCCATGATCATTATAAATTAGACTGTTTATCTTGCTTTAGATTTGATTAATTCCGAAATAGTACTTTGGAACAGATATTCTGTTACTGCTTCCAAAGACTTGTGAAATGGGAAGCCTGAGCTCCCTTGGACCCAAGCTGAGGATTGTCTGGGATCCTTGCACGTCACATGTCATCAGTTTAGTTGTCATGCAGCCTGGCAACTCACTGAAAAACAAAACAATCATTCTTTTCTACTCTCCCAGGTTTTTTCTCTTAAAGTGAATGTCTTGAGTTCTTTTTCATCTCACTACCTTAGGAAAGGACATTCCTTCTGAAACGATATGAGCAACTAACAGCTTAGTTTTTGGAGTTTGATTCCAGCACATGAGAAGTGCGAGAAGACTCACTCGGGGGTAAGGAGGAAGGGTTGCAGTTCATCCTTTCATATGGACAGGCTCTGCATAGCCTTCTCAGTAGTGTTCCCTCTCAGACTCAGCTATAAACCACTGCAGCCTACACTGGCTGTACCAACTTATAATCCTTGAGACTGCTCACAACATTTAACTCATAATCTTTGAGACAACTCACATTTGCATGAGGGGTGTGTTTTCTTTATATTTTCTTACTTCCAGGAACTGACTGGGCTTTAATAATTCACTTAATGAGTGATTATGACTTGGTCCTTTTATTGTTTAGAAAAGATGGAATCCGTCAGCCCACCCAAATAAGCAAGAGAAACACAAATACAAAGAATGCCAGTGTTGGTGAGACGTTTATGCCACAGGTTCTCCAACACATTTGGCGGGGGGCTCATCACATTTTAGGGGACCTAGCTTGGAGGAACTGCCCCCCTGGATGACCATTCCAAAGAAATGCAGCTACATTGCCCCCTAGTGGCTGTGATGCATTGAGACCTAATGGTTGAAGACTACTGTACAAAAATAAGTTCATCTGTTCCCTTGGGTCAAGAAGCCCAGGGAAAGTCCACTAGGATCCACTCTTCCCAGGCACAGGTACTATCAAGACCAGCAAGGTGTGATCCCTATCTTCAAGAAACTCACAATCTAGTGAAGGAGACAGACTCTGTCCCCCCACCCTCACCCCAATCATTTCAATACAGTACATGATGTGGGAAAAATGACATTTTATTTAGACTTAAAACACACACACTTCACTAATCTTTGATGTAGGGCTAAGGGCTTTTATTATGGTATAGGTATACTTGTGGGAGTTCCAAACACCACTCTTGTAAGGTGTCTTCAATAATTTCCAGTTTGGAATTTTATAAGATGGAGTTAAAAATTAAGAGCACTTAAATAATCTGAGAGAAGATGCAAAGATTTTTACAAATCTCTCCCCAACTTTGTCTGTTCTCTTGCCTTTACCTAATTCAACAGTATAATTTTTAGCAGCGTATCTTTCCAAAGGACCGATTTGTTTTCATAGGAAACAACTCTTTTTTCACTCATATGCTATTTATTTAACCCACATCTACTAAATGACTCAATTACACTAACAGGTACAACTAGCATAAATAGCTTTGGGAACCAACGCAATGGATCTTGGTGAGCATCCAGCGTAGGGAGTGGGGGTCAGAAGTATGTGGGCATTCCAGTGCATCCTGATAGCAATGAACATTCAGTGTGCTGTGGGTGTCAGTCATCATCTTGCCCAGAAGAAATTGAGAGCATAGATTAAACTGGTCTGTTAAAAGAAGCAATACTGTGGGAGCACAGAGAAGGGACATTCTGTCAATTCAATCTCTTGAACTTTGGAAGGAGGGGAAATGGAGAGAGATGTCAGACTTTCTTGGGGAAGAGGATGATACATGAACTGAGACTTGAAAGAAGGGTTGGTTTTGCCAGCCCTCTACTCCTCCAAGTGGGGTGTATGTGAATTCGAAAATTTAAAGGCAGAGAGCCGCATGAAATAACCTGGTATGTTCAGAAAATTATAAGTATCTGTATCGCTGAGTTTAGGAGATATGACAGAAGTGTGGGAGGTTGTTACAGAGGATGTGCCGCCTACAATCAGGCAGCTATGTGATTTTGTGTGCTCGCTTCTTCATGCGCAGCAGACTGCATTAGCCATGTGGCTGGCTTTCCATTTATTCATTAATCATGATGGGACACTTCTCATGTCCAAGGCTGAGAAGTCACTGTCCGGAGGTGTCCGTGGTCTGGTGAGGCAGATGGATACATACACAAATAATTCCAAGGGAATGTGATAAGTGCTTGAATAAAGAAATATTTCAAGTAATAGGGAAAGCACACGCACACACACACACACACACACACACACACACACACGATCATTATTGGACTATGAAGAGATTCCAGTGGGTGGAGATAATTTAACCTGAGTTTCAATGATAAAAGAAAGCTGAATAGCAGGGTAATCTGTCACCAGACTGATGGCCCAGGCTGGCTGAGCTGTTCTTGGCTACATGAAGTATTCACTTCCTACCCTGCCATTCCCTGTGCCACCTTCCGGAAGTGCCCCAGCCTGTCACTAAAGACCCAGGCAGAGCAGAGAAAAGCTGCTGACGGCCAGACTGCACAGCACCACTGACCCTGTCACCAGCAGTCTGCCGCAGAGCTTACGCAGCCGGAGGAAAAACCCACACTCCCAGGCAGAAGTAATGCTCTTTGTCCACTTCTTGGGTGGAGTCGAGTCCAAAGTTTTGCTCCACTCTTTGTATTAGTTTAAAAAGAAGTGCAATTATTGGTGTACACACACATTGTTCAAAGTAGAAGCAATTAGGATACTTGGGGAAATTCACTCCAAAACTCAACAAACCTCAGTGAACACAAGTTACGTTTGAATTTTCAGCCTGCAACAGGTTCTTTTAAAAAATGTTTAGCAAAGCACAAGATAACTTAATCAATGTCAGTTAGAGGCTTTAAATTATTAGAAGAATAAGGAACTAAACTTAGCTAGATTTTAAGACATTTTACAGGAAGGAAGTGGACATTGTGATATCAGACCTAAAGTTGAGAAAAAATCACAAATGTGATATTTTCAGAGAAATTAAAGTTATAATTAGAGAAATTTGTCTTTAAAGTCAGGACAGAAATATTCCATTTAGGAATAACTGATATGGGGTTACACAGTAAGTGCCCTCATTTCCAGTATAACTGAGCTATGTGGTGATATACATTAATATTATAATTATTAGAGAACATCACAGTACCATAAATGGATGGTAAATTTGCAAAAAATAAAATAAAATATAAATTTGGCGTAATTTAAGTTATTAGTGGGTCCCAAACCTTCTGGAAATATTTTATAAATGTGGGCAGTCACATCATGGAATAATAAGCAGTAAAAAAATCAATGTAATCTCTCTCCCTCCATCTCTTTTAGATAAAAGTATAAAATTCCTTAATGGGCCTCTGGCATCCTGAAAGTATTGTAAGAGATTTTTATGGATATTAAGCATTTTCTGAAAAAGTAATAGTTCTACATACATATTACTATTTTTTAAATGTATTTAGATGCAGCAGTAAAGAATAAAATGCGTATTCATTGAAAATATTACTCAAATTCATTTGCTAATCTTCGTATAATATTTTCAATCATCAAATGCTAGAAATACAACAACAATCATAGGGGTAATCTTAGTCTCCTAAAGATAAATAGGACAATAGTCCCATTATAATAAAAATCATAATATTGGCACAAATTGTTATATGCATTGCTAAAACAAACTTACATTTGAACCTTGGAATTCACCTATTTAAAAAACACTGTCTATTCTCCATTTAAAACATCACACACACTGTTTTTCTTTTCTTCACTTTTAGTTTAGGAAGACAATACTGCTCTGGACAGGGAGACGTTCTTTTGAAGCCTCAAAGGTCTCAAACTTTGTTGTATATTATATTATAACCATTTGAAGAATCACACACCTGGCTGATTTAAATAAAAATCTGGGGGTGAGTCCCAGGTATCAGTAGTTTGTAAAGTTTCTCTTCAAGAGACACATTGCTTCTCAAAAGTGAGGGATCATCAAGATAACCTGTTAAATTACACATTGCTCCCCCTCCTCTGCACCCAGCATTCCTCCTGCAGGAGGTCTAGGGTGGGACACGGAATTTGCATTTCTAAGAAGTTCCCAGGTGATGATGCTGCTTTTCCAGGAACCAAGTTCTGCAGATGACTGCCTTAGATATAGGTCTTCCAACTCACCTGCACCTTTTAATATTTTATAGGAGATTTAGAAAATACGGAAATTAGGTGTACGGGGGAGACAACCAAGCCTGGATCACATTCTTTAAAAATCACCCACATTATGAATAAAATGTCTTACAGGGCTAATGGGAAAGGAAATAGACTTGATCAGGAGTTCCCATTTCTGACTAGTCATTAAAATCATATTGGAAGCTTGAAAAATAAATTCAGCTGCCTGGGCTTCCCTCCCTCCCTTCTCAGTCTGTACATCTCCGGGAGTGAGTTTGCTTTGCAGTTAGGTGGGGAACCTGTTCTGGCCCGTTGCTTCTTCCCCTCGCTGCAGAAAATCTCCCCGGGTGCTTGTAAAAACACACATTCCTGAATCCCACCCTTGAAATTCCTCTGTGAGATCACCTCGGTCTGATTCTGACTGAGGGCTTTTAACTAGGCCTTGGTGCTTTTTCTCCCAGATGCTTTATTTATTCAGGGTTCTTTCTTTTTCTATAAGGGCTTTAGTTTTTAAATCCAGAAGACTCTAGTTACATTTTCTACTTTGTATCCTGAGCCCAGAATGGTCTTGCTTGAATGGTAGAGGACCAGGATGGGGAAATATTAGGCATAAAAAACAGTTAATACTTTAAAAATATTGTCCCACCATACCATTTTTTTCTAACATTACTAATTGAATCATTTATCCATTTTTCTATCAGTTTGTGCTACTTCCTCCATGATGCATAATCTTAGCTGGCAGGGGTCTCCCCTAGCAATTGTTAGTAATAAATAGTAATAAATCCTATGACTCTCCACCAGTAAACCCCTATGAGAAGCAGCTCAATTACAGATTAGAACTTGGAACTTTTTGCCCATTTGTTCTTTCAGACTAACTACTGAATTATTTTATTAAGCTCCCTAAAATTGCATAGGAATTAACAATTCTATTAAATTGTTAATAATTAAATTATACATTAATTTGGGAAGAACCGATATAATAGTTGTTTCTTCTCTAGCGTATGGTATCTTTATTCAGGTTTCTTGAATCTCATGCATGCAGTAAGTAATTCCTATGGAATTATAAATGAAATTTCCTACCTTACCCCTCCCCCCCATATCATTCTTATTTTAGGAGAATGCTATGGATTATTATATTTGATTAATTTTTAAAACTTATTTACTTAAATAATATAAACACATCTCTTTTTTCCCCCCTTGCAAATGTAATTCAGACCACACTTTGAGAACAGTGACCTGAAGAATGGAATCAGGCTGGTCAAGTGGTCCTTCTGAGAGGGGCAAGTTTGCTTCCAAGTGTGCCAGCCTGGTCAAAGCTCTTACTTGAAATGGTCTTTCACCAGCTCTCTGAGCTATAGTATAATGGTGGGCCAACTCCATGAAAGAGTGTGTACAGGACACACCAAAAGAATCCCAGGCTTGGAGTCCAAAGACATAGATTCATATCTTTTTATTTATCTAGCAGTTCCCTTCTCTGTACTTTAAGGGTAGGCATGCGACCCAGGCTGAGCACAGCCCCAAAGTAGCTCCATGACCAACTCAAGTCCTCTTCCAGAATTTTTCTGGTGGAGCTGTGGAAGGAGGACTTTCCCGTCTCGGTTAGTAAACGTCAGCACTGGATATAAACCCAGAGATGCTAGTGGCCGCATCTCCTTCCATGTGGAAAAGTGGAGGTTTAGAGAGTGACAACGAGTTGGGGAGAGACCTAGTGTTGTCAAATTCTCAGTCTCTGCCTCAAGTGTCCCAGAACTACCCTGCTTCCTAAGGCTGTTCTTGTGATCCGTGAGTTACCCCAACAGCCATCCAACAAATACACCTGCTTATTTTGACTAAGATCATTTGAGTTGGGTGGCCTCCACTGGGACCAAAATAGGCCTGACTTACTTAATAACCACGCTTTTGGACCACTGTGGAAACTGCATGAAGGGATATGTGTGAAATTCCCCCGTGGTACCGAGCAATGCTCAATAAATCTCCCAAACTCAACTGAATCAAGCATGTAACTTGGAATTACTTTTACATTTATGATCATTCAGGACTTCAAGATTAATAGAAATTTGTATTATAACCTCTAGGCTTATTTCACACTTTTAAAGGTATAAAATAGAAATGACTTGAATTCCCCGCAAATTTAAAGATGCTCCAAAATATGGAAAATTGGTGAAATTTCAGTTTATCATGAAAGTAACTTTCAGCTAACTTTAGAGTTCCCAATTATTGTAGCTTATATTATTTACTGTAATTTATATTAAGCAGCAGTTTATTGTAGAGGTGTGCTTCCTTTGAGACATGATTTTAATGATATTCCATGTGAAATGTTCCTGTTGCTTCTAACTGTGCTTCAGTTTTGCTCATTTTATTTTATTACATTATTTTATTACACATGGCATGTTTCTTTTGCTCATGCTATGTCTGACATCATAATAATTTACATCTAGTTATTAATTAGGTTGTCAACTAGATTGCTAGTTATGACTTCTATAGAGTTCTATTCTACAAAAAGAATGTCAATGTATCAGATTATTTTTTAGCTTGAAAAAGGAACATATTTCCTTTATCTGCCAAGAACACTGGACACAGAGCTATTGGTTCTGCATAATATCCAAAATTTGTTCCTTTAGCACATCAGAGTCTATGTTAATTGCTAATGAAATTCTGATTTCTGTTATCATGACCAGAAAATAAAAATAAACAGAGAAATCATACCCATTTAATCTATAGCCATACTCTCTAAAGTTAATGCAGGACTGACCTTAACTCCAAATGTATGTTTAATGTCCCCTTTCAGCTTTAAGCTCCAACTCTAGTTTAAAGGTCAGGGTGGTGGCCTAAAGGGAAGTCAAGGATTGGTTCTCCCACTCTGCCACCAAAATGAGATCAATAGAGGAGCATGGGGCTCAAAGTATGACTTCACCCAAGGAATTCTTTATTTCCATAGACAAAGGCATGGGGGCTGCTTTGGTGCGTTCAGGAGTAACCCCTCAGGTTTATTTTCTCACTCAAACACTAACCTTAGAAAATTTCCATTTCACTAATAGATTCTATGCCACATTTTACTACGCCACCTTCAGTTGTTTAGAATTTTAAATGGCTTTGAGCAGACACAATGTTGTATATTTTGTCAGGGTTCACGGGCTAGGCTGCTCTCACCATCCCCCAAGAGAAAATCCATTTCATCAATAAAACACCACATTTCAGTGATATATACATAAATAGGGTAGTACTCAGCAATAAAAAGGAAGAATCTATTGATTCATACAACAACATGGGACAATCTCAAAAGCATATTTTCTGACTGAAAAAAAAAAAAAAAAAAAGCCAGACCCAAAAGGCTACATATTGCATGATTCCACTTACATGACATTGTTGGAAAAGGCAAAACTATAGGGATAGAAAACAGATAGGCGGTTGTCAGGGATTGAGGTTAGAAGGGTTTGGTTTCTGAAGGGCAGCAAAAAGACGTTTGGGGGATAATAGAACTTTTCTACTGTCCTGTACCATGATGGTGGAGGTAGATACCTGGTTATGCATTTGTCAAACCTGAAGAACTGTACACTACAAAGAGCAAAGTTTACTGAATGTGAATGAAAAAAAAAAAAGATGAAGAGAAAGAAAAGAAAAAGAGCAGTGTGTGTGGGGAATCCAAAGTAGAATACAAATGGTAAAACATGAATGAACATAAATGTATTGTAAATGAAGAGGGTGATAAAGAAATAAACTAACCTAAGTTACCTTAGAAAACAGCATTTTGACTGCCTGCTATAAGGTTAAAGACAAAAAGAACTGTATTCAAATACTATGCTCCAGTTAGTGAATTTGTTTGTCATAGGGATAAGTTAGCAATTCTGAAACGGTTTTATGTGTACATCAGAATGGAACAAATAGGTAAGTATATTGCAGGTACGGAGAGCCAGCTTGCTCACTGTCGATGAAAACAATTACAGATGAGGAAGGGGGAAAGCTAGCATGGAACTTGGAACTGATGGTGTTGGGTTGAAAACAGAGATACCAGTATGAACTCATAGTTTTCATATACATATGTATCAGTAGATATAGAAATACAGATGTGTATGAAATATACATGTTATGTTAGTATACACATCTGTATTTCCTACCTGAGTCCACTGAGAGAGTCTAAAAGCATTGACATTACAGTAGTAATGAGTACACTGAGTGCCAAGACCTTGGTTTCTGAATATCGTTCTCCAATAAAAGGAAACAGGGCTCCTTGGAAAAGTGGTTGAGCCCTGGCCGGTGTGGTTCAGTGGTCAGAGCGTCAACCCACACACCAAAGAGTCACGGGTTCAATTCCCGGTCAAGGGCACATACCTGGGTGGCCCCCAGGGCTCCTCCTTCTGACATTCTTTGTGTGATCCCCTCCACTTGAGTATGGGACAGGACCTGTGACTTGTTTCTAACCAATGAAGTGTGGTAAAAGTGATGGGAATTCTGTGATTCTAGCTGTGTCCATGAGATTACCTAAGGATGTAGCTAGCACCTGTCTTGCAATAGAGTCTCTCCCCTTTTTCAGCTTTGAAGATGTAAGATGTCATGAATACTACAACCACAAAGGGATGAATTAATTCTGCTAACAACCTAAGGGAGCTTAGAAGAGGATCCTTTCCCAATTAAACCTCCAGATGAGAATCCAGTGGACACCTTCATTGCAGCCTGTGAGATCCTAAGCAAAAACCCAACGAAGCCATTACTCCTATGAGACTCCAGTGAGATAATAAACATGTATTGTTTTAAGCCTCTAAATTTGTGGCAACTTGTTACACAGCACAGAATACTAACACAGGAGCTATGACAACTAAATGAAATGTGGAATCTTTGATGGGAGCATGTAACACAAAAAAGACACCAGACTAAAAACTAAGGACATCCTAATAAAGTCAATAGTTTTGTACCAACGTTAATTTCTTAGTCTTGATAATTGCACCATAGTTATATAAGATAGTAATATTACGGGAAGCTGGGCAAGGAACTATCTGTACTACTTCTGCATTTTTTTCTGTAACTCTAAATTTATTTCAAAATAAAAAATTTAACAAAATGTATCACTAGCAATATTCTGTGCTATCACAGTCTTGGTAAGGGTCATGTTTTATTTTATTTGAGTCTAAAAGGAAAAGAAGATGTAGAAAGAGACAAAAGAAGAGGAAAAAGGAATGATTAAAAGTATGATGAGAAAGATGTAAGTTGGAATTCATTGTGCTGTGAGTGGTGAGAGAGCATAAGGACCTCCCTTAGCTTTGTCCACACTCCCCCTCAGTGCAGTGGAAAGGACAGCACGGAAGCTGTAGGTCTGATGTGTCTGCACATCCAGAACTGGATGTTTTCACCAACCCAGGACATATTGCTGTGATGAGGGCCAGGCAACGGCTCCAAATTTGGAGAAGGCAGAAATTTAAATGAGACAGAGAGGAATTCAGTATTGGCAGCAGAAGCTGAAACATGACAAATCCAGAAAAGCCATTTATCAGATGCCACAAGGCAATGAAATCCTTGAGTCAGCAGAGCTTTGAGGTACAGAGGAGAAGCACAGAAGGGTAGAAGCAGAGGCCTGGAAAAACTGTGTTACAGAATGTTGGGCTCCCTGGAGCAGGGAGCAAAGGACGCCTGGGTGCTGGGCTAGTTAGAGCTGCTGGGATCTAAAGTCCTGCCAATGTGCCTCTCAAAGGAATCCAAGTAGACTTTTCCACCAGACTGAAGGTTCCTCAGATCAGAAACTCTGGTTTGTCAGCAAGATGTCCTTTCACATCAGCCCCACAAAACACCATAGCACCTTGGGATGCTGTCTGTCCAATGTCACTGTCGTTTCTCTGACACTTGCTTGGTTCAGGCTTTCCTTAGGCTCCGGGCAGGGGCCGCTTGTGAAATAAGCCTTTGATTAAGGACCGCATCAAATGCCATGTGAAGACGCGTGACGGAGTTTGTGCAACAGTTCATCTCTCCGAGGGCTGGTGCTTGTTGATGGACTGCGCGTCCCAGAACCTCTTTGCCCACATCTTTCAGCACCACTAAAACTTCAGAACTTTCCTCACCAATTATTGTTTCCTTTAGCTTCCTACCGTGTCCTGTGCAGACTTGAGAGTGAATGGGGGTAAACTGAGGCTACGCCTTCAAGCACATCACAATTTACAAGTAATACCAAATATTCACACTCTCTATAGTAAAGTCCATAGAGGCAATAGATTCTCACAGAATGTTTTCTTGATTTTTGCCAAATTCTTGAATTCGTAGCCAACTCATGGGTACAAGTCAAGCATGATTTGCCAAATGGGATTGCATCCTAACCTGCTAGCTCTTTTCCCAATAAATTTATGTGATATATGATCTACTGTGAAATTATTCAAATCAGACTCAGAAAGTGAAGCCTCTTTCAGCTTCAGCAGTGCTATGCTGGAACTTCACTTGTTCATCAATGACATAGCAGTTTCTTTGCTGAATAACAGCTTTCAAAGAGCCGAAAACTATTTCCTCTTTGTGTGTGTGTGTGTGTGCTGTTCACAATGTAACAGCCACAGGCACGACTCATTTTTAAGTTTAATTTTCATTATTAACATCTGCTATTTTAAATCTAGACCAGAGATCAGTACAGGATAGCCTGCATATTTTCTATGGTCCAAGCTGGGGATGGTTTTTACATTTTTAAATGGTTGAAAATATTCAAAAGAAGAAGAATATTTCACGATATGTGAAAATCGTATGAAAGTCAGATTCTGGTGTGTGTAAATAAAGTCGTGATGGGGACCCAGCAGGGGTCACTGCTCCATGTCTCGTGTACGGCTGCTTCCACACCACCACGGCAGTATTTCCTTCAACGCCTGAAATATTTACTCCTCGGCACTTTATAGAAATAAGCTCCTGACTTCTGCTCTGAACAATCAACAAAAAAATAAAGCAAGCCTTGATTTGTAGTATTTGCCTGTTTCTATAGTAAAAATACTCCCATCAGCCTCAGCTGGGATTCCAATCTGGGTCTGTGCTCTTGTCTTCATTCCATCTGTCCCTCCAGGGTGGTGGTGAACAGTAACATATCATAGTTCTAATCGGGGGGCCCTGATGTGGCCCCTTCTACTCCCCTTAGAACATTCTAGTAACGATTAGCAATGTATCAGCTCTCCTACCTCAGATCCATGAAATTACACACAAGTTACTCCTCTTTGCCTCTGGGGCAAGCTGTTAACTAGTTCTATCTACACACCTGCATCCCTTCCAATGTTATGTGCATGGTCCTTTCAGAAAAATACCAGGTTTTTCAAAGGTGAGGATTAGAGCATTGAATTATTTTTATTTATTTATTTTTAGAGAGAGAGGAAGGGAGAGGGAGAGAGAGATAGAAACATCAATGAGAGAAAACATCGATTGGCTGCCTCCTGCATGCCCCCCACTGGGGATCGGGCCCACAACCTGGGCATGTGTCCTGACCAGGAACCGACCCGGCGACCTCTTGGTGGTCGATGCTCAACCACTGAGCCACACCAGCCGGGCGAATTTTTTTTCTTTTTAGAAGAAATATATCACACATATTCTAAATTATGAACCAAAGATTTCCATAGTTTTAAATGGTAGTATTTCAAACTTGCAGCATAAACCACTGGCTCACCCCCTATTCAGTGTGAGGAAACCTCACGGAATAAACAGAAAACAGCACTTGTGGGAGTTGTGATGTTGACAGTATTCCTTCCCTCCTGAAACATTGCTGCATTAGGAAGTGCAAAGAGGACTTTAACAAAGTGAGATCCCGGGACTCCTACCTAAATCCATCGTTAAATGCTTTCTGTCCATACTCACTCCTTGTTTCTCTGTTCATGTTGGTATGTGAATTTTTTGCTTCCATTAAAATGAGTCAGCCAAGTGGGGAATGTTTTTTCAGCAGAACTAAAATAAAATGCTAATAAGTTGAACATGTAGGTACTTGCATCATATAAAAGCACTTGTGTCTAATAGGAGTTGTGAAATTATACGGTATGTAAAACTGTAAAAAGCTATTCTTACAGGAAACAATTATTTTCATTCATTTGTCACATTAAAAGCCTGGCAATTTTGACTCAGGTAGTAGATTCACACATGATACAAACTTCCTTAAAAGTGAGGGAGATATGAGGGTCTCTCGAACTAATACACAGTGCTCTTTTTAAGTAAGTTTCGGGGTGAAAATCATTTGTGGGAATTCTGTAAACTTTTCCCTGTCTAAAAAACTATTCTCGTCTGGCTGGTGTGGCTCAGCACTTGAGTGCCAACCCATGCACCAAAAGGTCACCGGTTCGATTCCCAGTCAGGACACATGCCCAGGTTATGGGCCCAATCCCCAGTGGGGGGCATGCAGGAGGTGGCCAATTGATGTTCTCTTTTATCGATATTTCTATCTCCTTCTCCCTTCCACTCTCTCTAAAATCAATAAAGGAAAAAAAAAAAAAAACTATTCTCAAACTTAGTCCTGATTATCCATTCCATTCCTTAATCCACCTAGCCATAGATACCTTTCTTCATATTCGAATTCTGCTGAGAAAGCATTAGCTTAACCCAACCACGGACTAATGATTGGGTTCTTTTACAAATACAAATTCCCAAGGTAGTGCAACAAAGTGAGGATGAGTTGTCAAGATTAATTTGTTGTTTTGGGCCCAATGCCTAGTTGGCTAAGTCATGACAATAAAGTTAATGCACATAGCACTTGACGCTGTTCTAAGTGCCTTACATATATCAACTTACTTAACCTTCACAACAACCCATAAAGCAGTTAATATTGCATGCTCATTACACAGAAGAGGAAATGAGGCACAAACAGGCTAAGTACCTAAGTAAATGGCAAAGCCAGGATTCAAACCCAGAGAGTCTGATTCCACTGTCCATGCTTATAACAACTATGCACGTAACCCCTCCTGCGCCTGTGCCTGCAGTACTTTTTCTTAAAAAGCGTATTAAACAGAATAGTGTTCATTCATCTGGAGTTTTTAGTAGAAAAGTCATTCTGCATAAGTGCAAAGAGGAGCTTAAATGGTTTGAGAGACTATATCAATTTTTTATGTTAATGCTTTAAAACAAACAAATTGTTTTATAATTTTTTTCAAATACTTCCAACAATAAGAACTAACTCTCAGCTCCTGAACCATATTTCCAGACAAGACCTTGCTAGAGAAGGAACGAGTTGTATTTACTAGTTTTGTTCATACATGTTTACCTGGTGAACTTTAAAAACAACGTGTTCTCTTAAGGAGGGTTAATGAGTCCATGAAAATGTATTTGTAATGTCAAGTTGCTTAGCAAACCCTTTGTTGGAGATAATGTTTTTGCTGTTATATCTTGAGCCCTGCCCAGGTGGAATAATCAGAAATTTCTTATCAGTTGAGTCCAAAGGAAAGAGCTTAAATTCTATTTAAAAAAGTAGACATCAAAGTGTTTTATGTACCAGACTTCTTTCCATGCTAGCTTCTAGGGCATAGGAAATAGACTAAGCATTATTTCAAAATAATAAATACATTCTTATCATTATTGAATAGGATAGAGTTCTTTAAATAGATTCCTAAAGATCCAACCAAAATTTTGAGAAATGGTAAAATCTCAGCAACACAAGTCCTTGCCATTGCCTGTGATAGGAAGATAGGTGGTCCCCTCACTTACTTTTACTCCACAGAAAAAGAAACGTCAGATCCCTGTCACTTCCCGAGCTGACATGGAGGGAGGGGCTGATGAGAAGGGGATTTGCTGAGCTTGAGTCTGGTGTAACCTGATGGAGTCAAGAGGTTTGCAATGTGGTTTTGGCTGTGCCGTGAGACAGAAGCAAGGCTTAGAACAATCTCTTCTTTCTTTCTTTCTTTTTTTTAAATAAAAGGCTTTATTGAAATATAAATCACATACCATAAAATTCATCCATTCAAAGTATACAGTTCGAGGGGTTTTAGTAGATTCACAGAATTGTGCTGTGTATCTTTCACCAAAATCAAATTTAGAATATTTTCATTACCCCCAAAGAAAGCCCACACTACTTGGCCATCACCCCTCAATTCCCTCATCCTGCAGCCCCTGGCAGCCATGAATCTACTTTCTGTCTCTATAGATTTGCCTATTCTGGACGTTTCATATGAATGGAATCACAGGCTATGTGGCCCTTTGTGTCTGGCTTCTTTCAGTTAGCATATTTCAAAGTTCATCTATGTTATAGCATGCATCAGTACTTTATTTCTTTTCATGACTGATAATATTCTATTGTATGGAAATACCACATTTTTTAATCCATTTTTGGTGGACATTTGGGTTCTTTCTACCTTTTGGCTGTTGCAAATAGTGTTGTTATGAACATTCATGTGTGAGTTTTTGGGTAGACATATGTGTGCCATTTCTCTTGGGTATATACTAGAAATGGAAATGCTGGTTCATAGGCTAACTCTATGTTTAACAATTGGAGGAATTGCCAGACTGTTTTCTGAAGTGGCTTCCTTGTTTTACATTCCCACCAGCAATGTACGAAGGCTCCAGTTTCTCTACATCCTTGCCAACACTTGTTATTGTCCAGCTTTTTTCTTATAGCCATCCTAGTGGGTGTGAAGTGGTATCTCATTGTGCTTTTGCTTTGCATTTCCATGATGACTGATGATGCTGAATGTCTTTTTATGTGCTTATTGGCCATTTATATAACTTCTTTGGAGAACTTCCTATCCATCACATATTTCTTATCTGCTTAAGTTCCCCCTTTCATGAGGAAAGGTATTGCAACATGCCACTCTATCTCTGGCTTTGTTCACCTTGTTACCATATGCAACCTCTACAAACCATGAAAACACCAGCCAGTGATTGCTTGCCTTATCAAAGTATTGATTTTAATAGAACACAAGACTTCAATACTCAAATAGAGAGCTCAAAGTCCATTGTCAATGGACTTCTCTTAGGTCTAATAATCTTACCTTATCCTAAGGCCCCATTTTAACCTTCAAGGCATTATTCTTGAGCCTATCGGTCAAAACAAGGTCCAGTCACAGAATACCAGAGGAAGCATTCCAAATAGAGAGATCAGTGAAATAGTATGGTCACAGCATGTGACTCAGAGCCTTTCAAATCCCCAATAAGGTAACCAGCCACCACAGTTTACCTGGGACAGTCCTAATTTTAAAAATGAAAGTCCAGGGAAACCCTTTCGTCCTGAGTAAGTCCAGTTAGTTAGTCACCCCAGAGCCGTTCTCATTCTCCCAGTTATATAGGCAATAGAATTATAAATGAAGACGCAGTAAAGAGCAGATACTACATCTTTAGGCCTTGCAGGCAGCACAGATTTGAATTCTGTCCATGCCACTTATTTATTGGCCTGTGAATTTTGGCATGCTACTTGACCTCTGTGAGCCTCGGGGAAGTTCAGATGAGACACACTGGGGTGATAAATAACCTGGTTTAAATCCAGCTACATTAAGGTAATTCATACCTAGTCAACAGTAACTTTGAAAATCCTTCAAATACAAAACCAAGGACAGTTCCAGTACATGGTTAGTTGTGATCAACGTTGAAGATTCTTTGATTCTCCATTAATGGCTCTTAATGAATTGCTCACTTTCTTCTATCATCACTCTTATACCTGCCACCAGGTACAATGGTTTCACTCTTTGGATCAAGCCCTTATAGTCACTCACAGTCTTTCCAAAGTTTTCAGCTGGCATGCGTTGCTGGTTTCAGGCACAACTGTGCCTTCTGGCATTCTGGCTGCATGCTCATTGGATAGACTAGTGGGACATTCCCCGCATTATTTGAATTCTCTTTCTCTTTTTTCTAAGGACACATGATAGAATTCTTGCAAGGTAAATCTGTGTGTGATGCGACTCCACCGTGGAGTGGATAAACCACCTAGTAGAGGGCTGAGTAAGTCCTCAGGAAAAAGACCCTCAGACACGTCCAAGAAGTCAAAGCCCCCAAAATCTTCTTGTGTTTGAGGTGGCAGCTCCCAAGCTTCCCCTCCCAGGAGAACACCAATGTGTCGAGACTCAGAGCCCCGTTCAGAACACTTTGATGACTCTCCCACAGCCACTGTTCTGGAGTCTGCCCAGGTCAGCCCCACCAGGCCTATCGTTTCATACACAAATCACGACTGGCATGCCAGAGGTCAGCTGGGTGCCCAGAGGCAGTTCAGTTCAATCTGGTTGGATCTAGAGTGCCAGGGTCTGCTCTGGGGAACAGCAGGGCTCCAGACCTAAGGTTGGTAATGACCTGAGGCAGAACATTATACCCCTCCCTGTATCATCCAACAGGAGTAAGGAGGAGCAGAGTGTGAGGACAGAGGTACCATTTGCTAGGGAAACTAAAGCCTTCAGAACTTTACCTGGCATGCAGAGTGATACCTTGCCAATGCCATGGCTTTAGATGGTTTTTTAATTTTTATTTTTATTTACTCTTTAGGATGTTCCCCAATGATGCTTCTTAATAAAAGGCAAACACTTGTGTCAGCTGAAGCAGAAATCCTTTATTGGTGAGGGAGCAAAAAACAGTAAAACTGCCCTGGCCTGTTTGGTTCAGTGGTTAGAGCATCAGCCCGTGGACCAATGAGTAGCAGGTTCGATTCTGGTCAAGGACACGAACCTCGGTTGTGGTTCCTCCCCAGCCCTGGTCAGGTCGTGCGGGAGGCAGCCAGTCGATGTGGCTCTATCACATCGATGTTTCTCTCTGTCTCTCTCTCTCTCTCTCCCTCCCTCTCACTCTGTCTGATGATAAATAGAAAATATCTTCAGGTGAGGAATTTAAAAAAAAAAAAAAAACCTATAAAACTTAAATGCCCATCAGTAAAGAAGTGGCTAAGAAAATTATGGTATATCCTTATATTGGAATACTACACAGCCATTAAAAAAATAAGGTGGAGGTATCTATTCTAATATGGACCTCCCTCTGAGACATATTAAGTGAAAAAAAAAAAAAGAAAAGAAACAAGGAGCATAACAAGAAAATTAATCCTACCATTTGTAAAAAGGGAAAAGGAGCCATGGAGATAAGCGCATTTAGACGGGCTTGTATTTGTATTGCGCATCTCTGGAAAGATACATAAAAGACTACTAGCGATGGTGGCCTCCGTGAAGGAGAATCAGGGATAGAAGGAAGACTTGCTTTTCAGTGCATGTTCCTTTGTACTGTCTGAATATTTTTTTACACGTGCTTGTATTAAACTTATAAAAAATAATATGAAAGCCCCATCACCAGGAAACTGAAACAACAACAACGAACCAGTATTTCCCCTGTATTAAAGCTGAGTGGCGAGTCATAGAATTCCTACTGCTCTTGGTTTTTTCCTTTTCTGGCAAAAGAGTTTTGCAATCATTAAGTAAAGTAACCCATATTTGAGTTGGACTGTTTCCCATACACTAGTGAAAGAAATGTTCAAACAGTCTTTCAAAGACAAAGTATAAATCAGTTCATGACAGTGCCTGGATTGGAACTTAGAGTTACAATGGCCCTGCTCATATTATATTAATCCAATAGAAATGTACTTGACTCTAAGACAATGAATGTGTAATAAAGGCTAAAGAGGAAAATGGCTTCATAAAAACAGTTTCAAATTTCTATGACTAGCTAAGATTAAGCCAATATTTGAAAAACTGTGGGATCCAGAATTTACAGTCAGAGAAAACATGAGTCAGGAGTATAGCTGGGTGATCAGAATTGGGTGAGATTTAAGTTTCTCTGTGGGGGAAAAAAAGTGGCAGTGATCCTTCATTCATTCTAAAAGCTTTGTTATTGAGTCCTTACTCGGTTGATGATAGGCATAGTGCAAGGTGCTAGAGGTATGAATGGAGGTATAGTTATCATTTTCCCTTGCCCAGAACCCATTTCCCCCTTTCTTAGTGACATCTTGATTTTCCTTTGGGAAACCACTCAATCCCTACTCTTGGTTCACTGGGATCCTTCAAGAGAGGCTAGCCTTGCACCCTATCCCCCAGGACCACCACCAAGCATAAGTACCAGAGAGGTACTTGGTATATTCTAAGTTCCTGGCCACAGTGTTGTGCATGAGACTAAAAGAAAAGCAATCTGGGACTCCCGTGGGACTATCAAGAAGATGAAGAGCTCCCTCCAATGGAGGCTGAAGCTGTGAGAACGTGAGACCGTCAGTAACCTGACAAGGAGACCAACAGAAACTAAAGTAGAGCTGAGACAGATTCTGGATACCATCATCTGAATACTGGATCCAGCTACATCAGAAATAAATCTACCCCTGGACTTTTTAAGTGCTAGGAACTAATAATAATTTCTTTCTGTTGTTGTTGTTTAAGTCAGTTTGAGTAATATATTTGTCACTTGAAACCAGAATGTTCCTGACAAATAGAGGAGATAAAAGATTGTTTCTTTCTCTGAGGCGCTCCAGTCCTTTGGGGAGAGGCAGACACATAACTGAGAATTAGTTACCTTATGATGGGTGCTCTGACAAGGTAAGTACCTGGTGTGGTGGAGACAGGAAAGGCGCAGATAATGTGGTGAGACACCTTAGAGTTGTAAATAATCTTAGAGTTTATTTGAACAATTACTCTCATTCAAATAGAGACTTTGAGGCCCAGACTCGTCCAAGAGATGCAAAATAGCTAAGAATGATTCTGAACTGGACTCCACCTCTCTAGCGTGAAAGCAATTTTTAAATAGCATTTTTTCCTTATAACCAAAGATTATACGTATTCATTGTAGAAAATATAAGAAAGGCCAAAGAATAAAATAAGAGTCAACCATAATGCTCATTCATCAACCAATGATATCCACTGTTACAATGTTAGTCAATACCCTTGCAATCTTTCTCCATAAATTCCTTAACTTTTTTTTTTTACAAAAATGAAATCATACTGTTTTTTAATATGCTTCGTAAACTCAACACTACATTATAACATCTACCCATATTATTAGACATTACTCAAAAATATTTATTTGGCTGCATAACTATTATATTTACCCAATCTCCTCCTGGATGCTTAGGTTGCTTCCAATTTTTTATTATTATATGCAATACTGAGATGAATTCCTTACAGATAAATCTTTGTGGCCATCTTGATTACTTCCTTCGGACAAATTCCCATCCATGAAATTGCTAGATCAAAGAGTTCACGATTAAAACAACTATGAGGTATCACTTCACACCTGTCAGAATGGACACCATCAACAAATCATCAAACAACAAGTGTTGGCGAGGGTGTGGAGAAAAGAGGACTCTAGTACTCTGCTGGTGGGAATGCAGACTGGTGCAGCCACTATGGAAAACACTATGGTGTTACCTCAAAAAGTTAAAAATTGAGCTGCCATTTGACCCAGTGATCCCACTTCTAGGAATATACCCTAAGAAGCCTGAAACACCATCAGAAAGAATATATGTACCCCTATGTTCATAGCAGCACTATTTACAATAGCTAAGATCTGGAAACAGCCCAAGTGTCCATCAGTAGATGAGTGGATAAAAAAGCTTTGGTACATATACACAATGGAGTACTATGCAGCTGTAAGAAAGAAAGATCTCTTATCCTTTCAGATGACATGGAAGGACCTGGAGAGTAATATGCTAAGCAAAACAAGCCAAGCAGAGAAAGACAAATATCACATGATCTCACTTATTTGTGGAATATAATGAACTAAACAAACTGATGAACAAAATTGACCCAGAGACGTGGATGTAGGGTACAGACTGACAAACCTCAGAAGAGGGGGTGTTGGGGGGGGAAGAGATAAATCACAGAACTTATATGCATGTATGCAAAGCCAACGGACATAGACAACAAAGCTGGGGATGGGGCGGGGGTTGGGGGGGTGGGGAATGGGGAAAGAAGGAGAAACATCTGTAACAAAAACAAATTAATAAAAATAATTTTTTAAAAAAAGAGTTCACGTATTTTAAAATAAAAGTTCACATTTCAATTTTAAGTCAAAAAGGTAAATATTTTACAGTAGATTTTTACTGGAAAGGGCAAAATCTCAAGTCAGTTGTATACAAGAAGCTAAGATATTGTAATTGTAGGGATTCTCTTTGTAATGAGAGGGGGAGGGAATAGTTTCATTGAGATAGGAAGTCTGTCTTCTGAGAGAAGACGGTCATGTTAATATGTATCATGCTATAAGTCTAAGCCATCAGGTATCGAAAAGAAAAGTTTATAACTTTTCTTGAAGAGAGTTATTCAATCTTTCCCTCTTTAAATCCATCCATGACACTGCCTGCCCCAGGGTCAGTGACCTCAAGCACAAATCAGATCATGCCACATCCTTACCCAAATCTTTTCATGGCTCCCTACCACTTCCTGACTACAATTCTTTTTTTTTTTTTTTTTAATTTTTTTTTCTTTATTGATTTTAGAGAGAGGAAGGGAGAGGGAGAGAGAGACAGAAACATCGATGAGAAAGAACATTGATTGGCCGCCTCCTGTATGCCCCCCACTGAGGATCAGGCCCACAACCTGGGCATGTGCCCTGACCAGGAATCGAACTGGCGACCTCCTGGTGCATGGGTCGACACTCAACCACTGAGCCACACTGGTTGGGCTACAATTCTTTATTGAGGTATTCAAGTCCCTTAAGATGTGGCTCCCAATCCACATTTGAACCTTATCTCCCCCTAGTCCCCTGTCCCAATACATCTAATGCTGTAGACATGGCGTATTCACTGAGGGAACCCCACACACAATCCATTCTACGCCTCGCCTACCTTGTTCCCATTTTCAAGAATGACATTCTCCCCCACCTCTACCTGTTGAAACCCTACCATTTCTCAAGGCTCAAATGCCACTCCCTTTGCAAAGCTTTTCAAGCTTATCCCAGCAAATCTCTCTGGCTTAAGTGACAGTTGACTGTGAGGCGCCAGATGGCCCTGTGGGCTCCTTGAGGGCAGAAACACATCTAGCGCTCACATCGGCAGCACATATGCTAAAACTGGAATGACACAGAGAAGATTAGCGTGGCCCCTGCGCAAGGACAACATGCAGAGTCACGACGCAGAGACACGTCTCACTGGGCTTCCTCTCATCGAGCAGCTCTGTGCCTTGCACATGCACATCACCGAGTCACTATTTGTGGAGTAGCATTTTTCATTCATTCAACTATGTGAAATGGCACAACGTCTACTAGTCTAGCAGGACCGTGTTTAATTGAGTTAGTCTCTTTCATTATGTTATTATACAATAGTCCCCCCTGATTTGTAATTTCACTTTCTGTAGTTTATTCAGTCAACTGCAGTGCAAAAATATTGAATGAACAATTCCAGAAATAAGTCATTTATTTTGCATGCTCTTGTGAGGAGTGTGATGAAATCTCGAGCCACCCTGCTCCGTCTTGCCCAGGACGTGAATCATCCCTCTGTCCAGTGTCTCCACGCTGTATAAGCCACTGCCTGTTAGTCACCGGGCTGCATCTCCGTTATCAGACTGACTGTCATGGTATCACAGTGCTTGTGTTCACGTACATTTTACTGAATCATGTCTCATTCATCTCACTTCATCTCGTCACGCAGACAGTGTATCATCTCACATCATCACGAGAAGAAGGGGGAGCACCACCATACAATAAAATATTTTGAGAGACCACTTCACATAACTTTTATTACAGTATATTGTTATAACTATTCTTTTTATTAGTAGTTATTGTTGATTTCTTACTGGGCCTAATTCATAAATTGAACTTTATCATAGGTATGTATGCATAGAAAAAAACATAATATATAGCCCGCCTGGTGTGGCTCAGTGGTTGAGCATCGACCCAAGCACCAGGAGGTCGCCAGTTTGATTTCCCGTCAGGGCACATGCTCAGGTTGTGGGCCAAATCCCCAGTGGGGGGCATGCAGGAGGCAGCCAATCGATGTTTTCTCTCATTGATGTTTCTATCTCTCTCTCCCTCTCCCTTCCTCTCTATCTAAAATCAATAAAGAAAAATAAATAAAACATAATATATAGAGAGTCTGGTACTATCCCAGGTTTCAGGCACTCACTGGGGGTCTTGGAATGTATCCCCCGCGGAAAAGGGGGTACTACTGCATTAGCCATTCTGTTCTTGATCCCAGACTTCCTAAGCAACCAAAAAGAGGCGCTTGGTGGGTGGGATGGTGTCTGCAATGCACTTCGGTTGGAAATACAGCCTTTCAGTGTTTACCGACAGTGTGGAATTCCATGTGATGCTTAGAGACATTCCGGAAACCAATGTGAAATTGAACATTGTAGTTTATGTCAAGGGAACACGAATAAGGGTTGTAGTAAAACAACGGGACTACATAAACGTGTTTATGGTTTCCCCTCACGCTCCCCCAACACACCCACGTGCATCCTTCCCTTCACAGAACTCTATGAAACGAATCTCTAGTGTGCTCCCAACAAAACCATCTTGAAAAGGTCTTTAGAACAGCTTGACTTGGTGCTGGGACCTCGGGACGAGACGAACCAAGAGGGCCTTGTCCAACTGTTAGACTGCTTTTTATGTCCTTCACTCTGCCAGACGCCGCCAAGGAATGTCGCTCTGTGTGCTTCATTACACACCGTGGGTACTTGGTATGAGGCTGACATCAGTACTTGTTGATAAATAAATCTGCTCTACATTTCCTAGCCTGTGTCAAAATGTTTGATGTACAGAAATGCAGGTATATTCAGAATGTGTGGGTTTTTTAAAAAAAAAACAAAAAACAGCCCTGGCCGGTTTGGCTCAGCGGTTAGAGCCTGTGGACCAGAGAGACCTGGGTTCAGTTCCTGCTAGGGGCACGAACCTCGGTTGCAGTTTGTCCCCAGCCCTGGCTGGTTGTGCGGGAGGCAGCCACTCGATGTGTCCCTTTCACGTCGATGTTTCTCTCTCTCTCTCTCTCTCTCTCTCTCTCTCTCTCTTCCTCTCTCTCCCTCCTACTCTACCTGAACAAAAAAAATGGAAAAAATATCCTCGGGTGAGGATTAAAAAAAAAAAAAAGAGTTGTCATTTGAAACTGTCCCAAACAGAGAGTCCCTCTGCATCTCAGTGAGAAGTCCCAGAACCTCTTTCATGGTCGCTGTGCTCAGCACCTCTCGGAGGTCAGGCTGTGAGCTGGATGCTGGGATATGGGAAGGATCACACCCGTCACTGCCTGCGTGGCGCTGACTGCAGTGAGGCAACCCTCTATAATAAATACCTTAATTCTGTGTAATCAGTGAATTCTGCGTATCACACAGAGGTGACAGAGAAGAAAGCTGGGGGGACTCTGGGGCTGAGCAAATAGAATAGACTCCACAGACTTCATAAGGCGTGTGACGTGTGCGCTGGATTTGGCAGGATAAGCAAGACTTCGAAAGTGGACGGGGGACAAAGGGCAGCCCAGGCAGATGGAGAGGTGTGTACAGAGGCACCGCAGCATGAAAAAGCCTGCTCGGCGTAGGGAATTACAAGTGCTTCAGGGAATTACCACGGAAACATAAAGTGGACGGCAGGGGAGACGCAGGAGATGAGGCTGGTGAGAAAGCAAGGGCTGAGGTTACGAAAGATGTGGCCAGACGTGTGGGCCAGAAGCTTCGGCTTTGCTCCAGGAGTGCTGGCGAGCCAGTGGAAGGTCTTAGCCATTAGCAGCACGGCGAGATGTGTGCTTTAAAATGTCCTCTATGGGGAGGTAACCACTGCTGTTGGATAGTTTTGAATGGACCTTTCAGATCCACTCTCGGCTCCCTACTCTGTGCCCAGGAGGCTGACCGCTGCGGACAGCATCCATGGGTTCCCTTTCCCCCAGCTTGCTTGCATTTGGCAAACACTGGCAGAAAACCAAAGGGTAGGAGGAGCAATTAGGTACTGTACTATTCAGGATTCATCAGAGACACAGAACCAATAGGATAGTGTGTTTATGCAGTTATATACACATATATGCATGCAGGTAGTAATTATATATGTATGTAGTTCTATATATGTACCTATATGTATGAGAGAGAGAGATTTTAAGGAATAGCCTCATTCAGTTTGCAGGACAGGCCTGTAGGCTAGAGACCAGGGGAGAGTTGTTGCAATCTTGAGTCCAAAAGCAGTCTGGAGGCAGAATTCCTTCCTCCTCAGAAAACCTCAGTCTTTTGTCCCAGTAAGGATTTCAACTGATTGGATAAGGCCCACCCACGTTATGGAAGGTAACCTGCTTCATTTAAAGTCTACTGATTTTATTTAAAAAAATTTTTTTATTGACTTTAGAGAAAGAGGAAGGGAGAGGGAGAGAGAGATAGAAACATCGATGAGAGAGAACATCGATTGGCCGCCTCCTGCATGTCCCCCACTGGGGATCGGGCCCACAACCTGGGTATGTGCCCTGACCGGGATTCGAACCTGTGACCTCTTGGTACATAGGTTGACGCTCAACCACTGAGCCATACCGGCTGGGCAAAATCTACTGATTTGAATGTTTATGACATGTAAAACATTCCTTCATAGCAACATAATTTTATGACCCCAGACTGGGTACTCTGGCCTAGCCAAGTTGATGTATAAAATGAACCATCACAGGTCCTCATTGCCTTCAGCCCTCACTGCCAGGCTGCGCGTTGGGACTGGCCTCCATCGGTCCTGTTGGCTCGCCCTGACCTTCAGCCACAGCTCTGTCCTTGGCCTTCAGACACAGGAGTGGTGACAGCATCCTGTCATTGCTAGCCCTCGACCACTCTTAACCCTGTCCACACTTTGTAAATAGTCTCTTCCTTAGACTCTCCTCAGTGACACCATTACATTATTGTATTTCTTTGCTGTCAGGATTCTGACAGTGACTCTGTGCCATCTTAGGGATCATAATCTTAAACAAACAAACAAACAAACAAACAAACCACAACAAAGAAAACAGAACACATGAGCCAATCAAACACAAATCTTCAATGGATGGTAAGCCCTACAGGGTGTGAATCATGGTTTTGTTCAATGATCTATGTGCCTGTTATATAGTAGATGCTTAATAAATATTAATTGAATGAATGAACAAATAGAGCTCCCACTTTAGGAAAACAAACTTTAACAGTTCATAGAGAAGACAGATATGAATCCATGGCTAGAAGCCCCTAAAGAGAATAATATGTTTAACAGGGATGGAAGGTTCTAAAAATAAAAATACTACAAATAACTGAGTTCAATAAGAATGAAAGCAATTTTCTTGATAACTCTAAAGAAGAAGAAGAAGAAGAAAAAACATGGCCAAATCGGCAGTTTTCTGACAAGGAAACATATTTGAAAGACCATGCACAACAGAAACCTAGAAGAGGCAAGATGTGTTACGTAATTAAGGAAAAATCTCAGACTGACATACCCGTATATGAAAAAGATCAAGAAGACTGTAACCCAGGTAGCATGGAAATGCTAAAGCAGACAGAAGGACCATGTCAGTACAATGCTGGAACAAGAGAGAGAACAAGAAAATTCTAGAGGGGGTGTGCGTGACAGGATCACCCAAGTATCATTTTGCAGTCTTCTTTATTTTTTAAAATGTGTCTTTATTGTTGAAAGTATTACTGATGTCACCCTTTTTTCCTCATTGATCTCTTCCACCCTGCTCCCACCTCCCCCCACCCCCAGCCTTCACCACACTATTGTCTATGTCCATGGTTTATGCATATATGCGTATAAGTTCTTTGGTTAATCTCTTCCCATCCCCCACCCCCACCCCACCGCTCCTTCCCTCTGAGATTCATCAGTCTGTTCCATGCATCCATGTTTCTGGATCTATTTTGTTCATCGGTTTATTTTGTTCATTATATTCCATAAATAAGTGAGATCATCTGGTATTTGTCTTTTTCTTACTGGCTTATTTCACTTAGCATAATACTCTCCAGGTCCCTCCATGCTGTCTCAAAGGATAAGAGATCCCTTTTTTTTTTATAGCTGCATAATATGCCATTGTAGAAATGTACCACAGCTTTTTTACCCACTCATCTATTGATGGGCATTTGGGCTGTTTCCAGATCTTAGCTATTATAAAAACACTGCTATGAATATAGGGGTGCATATATTCTTTCTGATTGGTGTTTCTTAGGATTCTTAGGATATATTCCCAAAAGTGGGATCCCTGGGTCAAATGGCAGTTCCATTTTTAATTTTATGAGGAAACTCCATACTGTTTTCCATAGTGGCTGCAATAGTCTTGCAGTCTTCTTTCCAACAAGAGTCTTCAAATGAAATGTGAAGAGTACTCACTGTAAGGAGGGGAAATGTCGCTCCAGGTGGTCAGGAAAAATAAGGACACCTGGCTGTGTAAAGGAAATCTTTCTCTCATCTCCAGACATCCTACAGATCAAAGCTGAAGGAAATGGCAGATGTGATATCAGAGCTGTTACTGGTCATTTCAGGGGTCTTCAAACACTGTTCCTCTGCCTGGAACAGTACATGAGCCTTCTTACCTACCTGACCTTACCAGTCCCTAAGCAGAGATCACACCTCCCCTGGAAAGTCTTTCCAGACTCTCAAGACTGCTCAGTCCCTTCCCACTGCTCTCCCCTGTGGTCCTCCTTGGGTACAGCCCCCTGAGAACCATGCCATTCATCACTCCCTTCCAGGCACAGCTGGTTCCAGGCTATAATCTCCCTGGGGCAGAGATGGGGTCTTGCTTACCACAGTCTCCCCAGTGCTCTGCCCAGTGCTAGCACATGGTAGTAATAATAGTAACAACCACAATAATGACATCTAAGACATAGGCGCACTGCATTTCATTGCACTTTGCTTAATTGCACTCCACAGATGTTGCACGTTTTTAACAAATTACAAGGCAAGCCCGGCCGGTGTGGCTCACTGGTTGAGCATTGACCCATGAACCAAGAGGTCACTAGTTCGATTCCCGGTCAGGGCATGTGCCCAGGTTGTGGGCCCAATCCCCAGTGAGAGGCATGCACGAGGCGGCCAATCAATGTTCTCGCTCATCGATGTTTCTCTCTCTCTCTCCCTCTCCCTTCCTCTCTCTGTAAAATCAATAAAGAAAAAAAAATTAAACAAATCACAAGGCAAGACCTTCTATCAGCAAAAAAGATTATCGCTTGCTTTATGGTGATACTCACTTTACTGCGGGGGTCTAGAGCGGAACCCATCTATCTCCAAGGTGTGCCTGTACTGTATTAGTCTCCCAGGGCTGTTGTAACAAAGCACCGCAAACCAGGTGGCCAGAAGTCTGACATCAAGGCGTCGGACAGCCATGTTCCCTCTGAACCTGTAGGGGAACCCTTCGGCGTCCCTTCCTAGGTTCCGGTGGTGGCCATGGAGCCTTGGTGTTCCTCGGCTTGCAGCTGCGTGCCTCCAGTCTCTGCCTCTCCCATTGCAGGGCATTTTGCTGTGCCTTCACCTGTCACTTTCCTGTCCATACTGGATTAGGACCCACCTTAAGGACCTCATCTTAGCTTGATCATGCCTGCAAAAACCCTATTCACACTCACAGGTACCAAGGATTAGGACTTTAATAGATCTTTTGGGGGACACGATTCAACCCAGAGCAGATACACAGAGCTTACTGTGTGCAGGGACTGTTCTCAATGTTTCACATGTATTAACTGATTGAATCCTTACAACTCCCTGGTGAGAGAGGCGTGATTCCCATGCCCACTTGATAGACAAAGAAAGTGAGGTGGACAGGTGAAATAATGGGCCCAAGTCCAAATTTCAAATAAACGCAGAAGGCAGGACGTCTCCTCTCTCTTTCCTCCATCCCTCTCTCTTTCTTTCTCCTTCTTCTTGAGTAACTAGAAAGATAATTTGTGGGAATGGTTTAGATAGTACTCCTCAAACTTTAATGTGCCTACAGGTCACCTGGCGCTCTCGTTCAAGTGTACATTCTGGATTCATAGGCGGAGGTAGGAGAGTCGAGTCTGCCCTTCCAAGCAGCTCCCAGGTGCTTCTGCACAGACCACACTCTGATTAGCAAGAGCACTTGGTTCCCAGGTTCTAGCCAGAGGAGAGAGACCAGGATGCTTTTTAAAATGACTAACTCTCAGAACCCACTTAGAACCTATTGACTCAGAGTCTCTAGGGTGGGGCCTTGAAATCTGTATTTTAAGGGAGACCATTCTGAAGGGCACCCCGACTTGCAAATTACTGGTTTAGACCAACTAACTGTTGATTTGAATTGGCCTGTTATAATTTGTGATCACACTGTAGCTAAGATAAAGACATCTGAGTTAAAAGATGGTAATTAGGACATTGAAAATTGGTTGAGTAACCATATCCAAAAAATATATCAACCCAGAAGCAGCCCATTAAGTGAGTGGTATGACCTTGTCCTAGGCAAGATAGATGTAAGTGACTTACATAAAGTCAGAAAAAGTACACTTGTCCATTTTTAGATGGTAAAAAGATGGGTGGGAAAACGAATGTGATTACTAAAAGGAAATCAAGGTTTAACAGGCTAAGACACTGAGCTAAAAGCATAATAAGGTTAAGTCCTACAATCAGGTTTATAAAACGGATTGTGGAAGTAAAGGATAGAGAAAACCTGGGTTGATAATTTTTTTGTAAAGAAGAACCTAGAGAGTTTAGTTAAACATCAATTTAATATAAGCCAACAATATAATGTAACTATCAAAACATTTCAAACCATTTAAATCTCTATTTCTATTAATATAGAAAGGCAGCCTCTGGGTTTCGTGCCTGGTCAGAGCAGAGCTGGGGTGTCATGTCCACATTAGGGAGCCAAGTATTAAGGGTGGCATTCGACTGTGCTCTATGGAGAAAGATCAGGTTGGTAAAGAGTTTGTAGGTCATAGCCCGTAGAGCATGGATGAAAAAATGGACACTGCCTTGGATTGCAGAAGACAAAAGAATACTTGCCCTCCATCTAAAAGTACTTGGGAGCTTGATGCCTGAAAGAGAAATGGCCTTGTTCTAAGTAGCCTTAAAGGGGCAGAAGCAGGGGTGGTGGATGGAAGTTGCAGGGAGGCAATCTCTTAGTATCTACGGAAGAACGTTCTCAGACTTGGTCTGATTAATGGTGGAATTAGAGGCTTGATGAAAGGTTCACCTCCATGTTCCTGAAAGTGTTCGGGGAGCTGTGTCGTGGAGAGGATACTTTTCTCAGTGTTGAAGGCTGGGCTGGACGGCCTTTGACATGCTTCCTGCTGAAAAGGGTTTGTGATTTTGAGAATGTGTAGACAAAGATACATTCATATATTATCAAGAGTTTGCCTCATCTCCCAGAAGGTTTAGTTTTCATTTCCTCTTTCTCAAAAATAGAAATAATTATGTCCAGATTTAACATCTTTCTTTTCAGGTGGTTTGACGCTGCTAAAAATAACATTTTGGCATAAGAAAAATATTTATAGTTTCAGTCAATATATTAGTTATGCAACTATTATTGACAAAAATTAATCATGATAATAGCTAACCCATAGAGAGCTACGTATCAATCATTGGTCTTTGCACATATTAGCTCATTTAACCTTAGCCACAACCCAGTAACTATATGAGAGCATTATCCCTATTTTTCAGATGAGGAAACAGTCACCAAGACATTAAATAACTCCCCTGAGGTCACACAGCTAGAGAAGGACAGAGCCAGGATTCAAACCCAAACAGCAAGGCTCCAGGATTGCTACTCTTTTTAAAAAAAATCACATGATCTCACTTATTTGTGGAATATAGTGAACAAAACAAGCTATGAAAAAAATAGACCCAGAGACATAGAAGTAGGGTACAGACTGACAAACCTCAGAAGAGGGGAACAGAGGGGAGGGAAGAGATAAACCACAGAACTTATATGCATGTATTCATAACGACGGACATGGACAACAATGCTGGGGACGGGGCGGGGGTGGGATTGGGAGGAGGGTGTCAATGGGGGGAAAAGGAGAAACACCTGTAACAAAAATAAATTAATAAATAATTTTTAAAAATGTATTTTATTGATTTTTTTAGAGAGAGAGGAAGGGAGAGGGAAACATGGATGTGAGAGAGAAATATTGATTGGCTGCCTCCTGCACGCCCCCTACTGGGGATTGAGTCAGCAACCCAGCATGTGCCCTGACAAGAATTGAACGCGGGACCTCTCAGTCCAAGGGATGACACTCAATCCACTGAGCCACACCGGCCGGGCACTCCTAACCACTATACCAAACTACCTCTTTATGCTGCATGGTAAGCTACAGTCTCAGAGCTGATTACCCATTAGACACAATTCCTAGAACCCCAGGATGCTATTAGAGGTCCACCCAACTTTTAGTTTCTTTTAAAATCAGAAGAAACAAAAATGAATGTAGGATTGAAGAAATGTTTCACTTTTTTCCCTCATACTAGGGGAAAAAAAAAAAAAAAAGACAATGTTAGGGCCGTGAAAATCCATTTTGGTGGGAGGAGGCCCATGAAGGCAAAATGTGGCTCCGCCAGTCCTACCTGCAGGAATTTTCAAAACACGTTTCTTGGAAAAGGTGGTATTTTCCCCCCTCCTTTCCCCCGCATCCTGTCATGTATAATCTCTGCCTTTTTAAAAGTAGCTTGCCACCAAGTTCAGCTGGTGGCTGGTTCCAAAAGCTGTGTTCCATTCCCTTTCTGTCTGCCAGCCTGAGGCGCGGGTGCTAGGAGAGCTGGCAATCTCGACTGACACGCGGGGTAACTTGCGATTCTTTTCTGAGCCGCTTCTGAAAGGCGAGTGGCTACAATCACACTTCCAAAAAGGTGGTCTTTTAACTCCGCCTTGTGATTCAACTGGTGCTCCTCTTTCTTTGAGGTGACATGAGTGATGAAGAGGAAATTCCAAGTACAGGCAAGAACATGATCAAAGGCAGGGAAGCAGGGAGACAGGAGAAATATTAATCCAGCGTGGGTGTGGGAGGAGACGAGGGTCGCAGGTCAGAAATGAATGTATTCACCCTCCTTGCAAGAAGAATTGGATCTCTAGAGAGCAGCGGGGGAAAGCAGTTTGAGTTAGCGCAAGAGTGCAAAATCCATTTTGTGCTGAAGAAGATAGTCTTGTCTGGAAGTGAAAATACTTCCACAGAGAACGATGCGCAGAGCCTTGGGGGTTGGAAGGCAACCAAACTGCTCGTCAAGAGAGAAACGTTTGCCTTGGGCTGATAGAAAAGGAGGCGTGACTGCTATTCTACAACCGATGTAAAAACACTTCCTCGAAATAGGAGTAACACAGGCAAGGAAGAATATCTTCTAGGAAAATGCAATCTGTTTCATGTGTAAAGGAATCCAGAAAGAGGATTTGCAGCGGTGAAAACCCTAGACCTAGAGCCTGCAACCAGGAGGCTGAAAGCTGTGTGCAGGTGAACAACTCAAAGGATGAGAGAAGATGAGGATTTTGTAGCACAGAAATTCCAAAGGGAAGAAATGTGCCCGAACAGCACTAAAGGCACAGTGTTTTTGAAAGAAACATTTTCTTGGTAGTGGTACTTGCTCCTTTGCTGGGGCAAAAGAAACCTCTACTGTGCCCTGCCCCTCAGGCCTCTACATTTTGTTTTATTTTTAAATTCTCACCCAAGGATATTTTTCTATTTATCTTCAGACAGAGTGGGAGGGAGAGAGAGGGAAAGAAAGGGAGAGAGAGAGAAACATCGATGTGAGAGGGACACATCAACTGGTTGCTCCCACATGACCCCGAGGCTGGGATGAATCACAACCGAGGTACATGCCCTTGGCCAGAATCAAACCCGAGACTCATTGGTCCACAGGCCAACGCTCTACCGCGGAGCCAAACCAGCCAGGGCTCAGGCCTCTACATTTTAAATTACCTTCTTTGGTAATAAGACTTAAATTACTAAGTCTTATTTGGTCTAGAACCCAGTCTGAGACCCACTTGGGACCCGCTGTGGCCTGGCTCCAGTTTCAGGAGGGTGGCCTGAAATGCTCCTGTGTGGGTTCTTTCATGGGATCACACCAGACTGAACCTACAACCACCAGAATAGAGACTGGAGACTAAAAAAGATTAAAAAAAAAAAAATATATATATATATATATATATATATATATATATGTTTTTATTGATTTTAGAGAGGAAGGGAGAGAGAGAGAGAGAGAAACAGTGAAGGATTACCTCCCATTGCACCCTGACCAGGGATAGAACTGCAACCTGGGTATGTGCCCTGAACAGGAATAGAACTGGCCACCTTTCGGTGCACAGGACGACGCTCAACCAAATGAGCCACACCGGCCAGGGCAAAAAATATTTTTATTGGCTTTATTAAGATATAGTTCACATATAATACAATTTACCTACTTAAAGTATACAACAATTTACCCAAAAACTATTCACCCTGCATATTCCAGGATCATTCTTGCCTACAAATTAGAAATATTGAAATGAATGTGCAGATAGTGGCAAATTGGTTATTCCACTATGGATCTCAAAAAAAAACACAGAATGGATTGTGTATCTACAGACAAGAATGATGTATTATGATCAGTTATCTACAAATTAGAGTTGTTAAAGCTGCTTCTATCAATTCAGACTCAGACAACCCAGAAGGGATGTACTCTAGAGTCTAGAACATACTCTTAGCACACCGATTCATTTTTGTTTTTCCATTTATTGATATTAGAGAGAGAGAGGAAGGGAGTGGGAGAGAGAGACAGAAACATTGACGAGAGAGAACATTGATTGGCCGCCTCCTTCATGCCCCCTCACTAGGGATCAGGCCCACAACCTGGGCATGTGCCCTGACCGGGAATCGAACCAGCGACCTCTTGGTGCATGGGTCAATGCTCAACCACTGAGCCACACCAACCAGGCTCACACTGATTCTTAATCAGTCTTTCCTTGTAATATTGATGATGATGATGATGATAATTATAACTGAGTGACTACTATGTGCAGGCACTACACTAAATGCCTTAAAAACATTACTTCAATTCATTCTCTCTTTTTTTTTTTTAAGTTTTTATTGATTTTTTTTTCCTTATTGCTTTTAGAGAGAGAGGAAGGGAGTGTGAGAGAGAGATAGAAACACCGATGAGAGAGAACATTGATCAGCCGCCTGGGCCCACAACCGGGGCATGTGCCCTGACTGAGAATTGAACTGGAGACCTCTTGGTGCATGGGTCGACGCTCAACCACTGAGCTACACCGGCCGGGCCAATTAATTCTTATAATACACCGTGAGGAAGGTACTATTTTCACTTTACAGATGATAAAACCGAGTTAAAGAGAGAAGGCACTATATCAACAATTGTAAATCCAACTAGTGGCACAGGGTTCAGAGTTAGATCTGATTCCAAAGCCCTGGCTTTGGTTGCTTGTACTTTCGGTGTCCTATCTGGAAAACAATTGCCTAATCCCAGGTCATGAAGCTCTGGATCTCCGTTTGATAGTCTCAGCTCTTTCATTCAGGTCCTTGATCCACTTTTATTTCATTTTGTATATGGTGTGTGGTAGGGGTTCAACTTCATTCTTTGAATGTGGATAGCCAGTCGTCCCCCCACATTTACTGAAAACACATTCTCACCCCTGTCGAACTATAATGGTACCCTCATCAAACACCACTTGACCATAAAGATGTGGGTTGATTTTGTTTGTTTGTTTGGACTCTCATTTCTATTCCATTGATCTACACCTCTCAATACTTAGTTTTTAATGTATGTCACTGCTAAAAAAAAAAAATAACTCAAAAAGATATCTGGATTTGAGAAAGAATGAAGATACAGAAAATATAAAATGAAATCATTTTAACCAACTGGCTAAATTATTAACATTATGAAGACTGAAGAGAACTTTATCAGGTAAATAAACTTTTTATTATGAAATGATGACATAAAATGATAAACAATATTTTAAATTTTTATCCTATTTTGAATGCCATTTACAAAGCTACACCAGCTTTCTCTCAGTCTTTGCCTACCTGATTTTTATCCATTCCGTTACTTTCTACTTTTCTCTGTTCCACTGTTTTTGTTATGTCTTTGAAAACAACGTATGTCTGCATTTCATTTTTTTATACGGTCTACAAGTCCAACGGTTTAACTGAAAAGTTCATGCCATTGACCTTTTCTGTGATTACTGATTTATTTTTTTCCCCTCTCATTATTTGCTCATGTGATAGGCTCTCTATTTGCCTTGCTTTTTTTCATGTTTTCCTTCTCTTTTTTGATTCTTTTGGATTGATCAAAGTTTTTCTCATTCCATTTTTCTGCCCTATCAGTTTGGAGCATATACATTTAATTTCTATTATTTTGGTGGTCTCCCTTAGAACTTTAACATACATACTTAAAATATCAATTTAATCAATACATTTCTCTTTAAAAAGTATCTTAGAATGTCTGACTCAAAACAGCCTCCTCCAGGTTACATACTATTGTTGTCTAACCTTTTATTTCTCTTACTGTTTTTACTCCAAAAAGAATACATTAATTTATATTGGCTATAGGTAATATTTATTTATATTTATCTACATGTATTTCTGTTGCTTGGGATTTATTAAACATTATAAATCTGAGTCATTCATGAATCCTGACAAAATTTATTTCTTTGAATATTTCTTGTCCCTCATTCTCTCCTTTGTTTCGTTCCAGTAATTTAAGATATAAATTGACCCTCCCATGCTACTTGCCACATTTTAACCTGGGCTGCTTTCTGAGTTTTTTCAGATCATCTTCTAGTCCATCAGTTCTCACCAGAAAGAGACTGAATATACAAAAGACAATGGCCACATCATACATTATAATTGAACTCTGTCGATGAAAGAATGAGCAGCCCATAGAAAAGTCTTATGAGAGTTTATCTGAGCCAAATTTTTAGGACATTCCCAGAAACAAGATTGCAACAGACAGAAAATGCTCCAGAGCATGGCAGCTCTCCAGTTCCTTCAAGTGCTTAAGGAAGGTGCCTGAAATCCACTGTGGTAGATGAAGGAGGTGGGAGAGAGCAAAGTGGGATAATCTCTAGGATTGAATAAAACACAAAATGAAAAAACACATACTTCTTGCCCTGGCTGGAGTGGCTCAGTGGTTAGAGCGTTGGCCCATGCACTGAAGGGTCATTGGTTTGATTCCCAGTCAAGGCCATGTGCCTGGGTTGCAGTTTCAATCTCTGGCATCGATTGAGGTGCATGTGGGAGGCAACCAATCGATGTATCTCCCATATCGATGTGTGTCTCTCTTCTCTCCCTGCCTCCTTTCCTTCCACTTTCTCTAAAAATTGATGGGAAAAATATCCTTGGGTGAAGATTAACAAAAAACACACATACTTTTTTTACACTGGTGGGTACAGAATGGTTAATAACAAGTATTTACAGCACAAAGAGATGGTATGAGAGATTCTGTGGTCTCCTGCCCTGGTGCCTGTGGTTGTGCCTTTGAGAGGTCCAGAAAGGAAAATTACTCCCATGTTTCAAAGGCATGTTATCCTGGATAGATAAGAAAAATGCACAGGGCTTGATTAAGGTAAAGACTGACCTTTGCTAAGGAAACTATAGGCCTGGGACGTGACTACCTGCTATGACTTGCCCAGTGAGGAATTTGTGATCAGACCATTCTGTGTGATTACTTTGGTTCACTGAGCTCGTCAGGCCTGCCTTGTGCCCCCACCCTGAGCTAGTCAGGTTCATCACAAAACCCCTTTTTTGTTCACAACTCTAACCCATAAGAGAAGCCTAGGAAGCCAAACAACAACCTCTGCAGCCATCCATCCAGAAGAGTCAAGACCTGGTTGGGAACTGCCAACTTTCCTATTTCTTTGCTTTGGCGTCCAACTGAGGACCAACCAGAGAAGGTCAAATATGCTCCCCAAACCAGTCACACAAAACGACCACTTCTAGTCAGGCTACCTCCAGGTTCCCTGTGCCAATAGCCTCTAATCAGAGGTAACCTGAATCCTTCCATTTCTGTCGCTACAAAGCTTAGCCATTCCCTGACTGTCTTTGAGTCTCTGCCAAACTCAAGCAGTGAAGACCGACCCCTTGCTGTAGCAAGCTGGGAAGAAATGGTGTTTTCATTGGGCTGGTCTTTGTTTCAGCACTAAATAAGGCTACTCTGCTGTGTGATGCTTCCACTTGCTTTTTTTATTTCAATTTATATATTTTTCAGTTGTAGAAATTCCATTGGATTCTTTTTCAAAACTTCCTGGTGTTTTATTTTTGTAATTTTCACCTGAGGATATGTTTTATTGATTTTTAGAGAAAGAAGAAGGGAGAGGGGGAGAGAGAGAGAGAGAGAAACGTTGATGTGAGAAACACTGATCGGTTGCTTCCAGTATGTGCCCCAACTGGGGATTGAACCCACAACCTAGGTATGTGCCCTGACCAGGAACTGAATCCACAACTTTTTGGTGTACGGGATGATGCTCCAACCAGCTGAGCCACCTGGTCAGGGCTTCGTGGTCATTTTTATATCTTCTTGTTCTTTTGATGTCTCTTTCTCTTTTTTCTGCCAGCATATTAAACGTATCCAATGATTCTAATATCTGAAGTCTTTATGAGGCTGCTTTTATCATTTGTTGTTTCTGCTGTCTCTCATTCATGGTAACTTATTTTCTTGAATGTTCCTTGATTTCTTAAATTATTATTATGTGTCCAAATATGTTATGCTTTCTGTGAGAGTTGCCTGAGGCCTGACCTGAGAGTACACTCTCTAGGAAAATATTTGCATTTGCTTCTTCTCGGCACCTGGGAAAAGTCAGAGTTACTTAAAATGAAGTTGTTGTGTGAGTCTCAGCCTGACAGTGATGTTCTGCCTAGGAATGCCTGGTGCTCCCCCAGGACGGATGGAGTCTTAGTGAGCCCCATGGACATTCCCTCCGCCACCAGGGCCAGTGCTGTAGCTGGATCGACCCTTGTGCTTCTTATCATGACGACAGTACACACCTCAGAAAAATACAAGACACAGCATGCCCAAGGACCACGCAGTAATACTGTGTAGAGAAAGAGGGAGGAAGTGTGGACCTGAGGCTCTGCCTTTATTAGGGCTCGAGTGTGGGATTCCTAGGGTATCTTGGATGCATTTTATTGGCGAATTTAAAGCATAAAGTGGGAATTAAGACATGGGACCAGAGAAGTGGGTCACTCAGATGGTCTAAGTTACCCAGGACTTTCTAAAAGAGGAACTTCATGCATGGTGGGGTGACCTGGTTCCTTATCTAACTGTTTTACTAGTAACTGTGTCATAACGCTGGCAATACGTCTATCAAGATGGATGTCTTAGAAGTGAGTGCCTTGGCAATGGAAAGCTTAATGACAGACACTTACACTACAATCAGAAAGCTTGGGCTCTTTCCAGATCTCAGCTATTGTAAATAGCGCTGCTATGAACATAGGGGTGCGTATATTCTTTCTGACTGGTGTTTCAGGCTTCTTAGGATATACTCCGAGAAGTGGGATCACTGGGTCAAACAGTCCCAGTGCCTCTCAGCAGATGAATGGATAAAAAAGCAATGGTACATTTACACAATGGAATACTATGCAGCTGTAAGAAAGAGAGATCTCTTACCCTTTGAGACAACATGGAGGGACCTGGAGAGTATTATGCTAAGCGAAATAAGCCAGTAAGAAAAAGACAAATACCAGATGATCTCCCTTATTTATGGAATATAATGAACAAAATAAACTGATGAACAAAATAGATCCAGAGACATGGAAGAAGGGAACAGAATGACAAACCTCATAGGGATGGGGGGTGGTGGGGGGAGAGATAAACCAAAGAACTTATATGCATATGTGCATAACCAATGGACACAGACAATAGCGTGGGGAAGGCAGGAGGAGGATGAGAGCAGGGTGGAGGGGATCAATGAGGGGGAAAAGGGGGGATATCTGTAATACTTTCAACAATAAAGATTAAAAAATAAAAATAAAAAAAGCTAATGTCAGACACTCACACTACAGAAGTGCTCCTGGGGAGTTTTTCTATCCACATTATGGCATACGCCCCTAACTCCCTTTCGAGAGCACTGCAGGAGAGAGAAATCCTATGTCATTGTTTTTGTGCACATTTATGAATCAAATGTGTTAGCAATAATATTTCAAACTGAATATGTAGTCAGGCATTGACTATTTGATCAGTATCTTCTAAATGCCTAAACAACTAAAAAATAATTAATTACCCTTTAATATATAAGAAGTGATCACAGCCCAGCCGGTGTGGCTCAGTGGGTTGAGCATTGTTCCATGGACTGAGAGGTCCTGGTTGAATTCCTGGTCAGGGCACATGCCCAGCTTGCTGGCGCGATCCCCAGTAGGGACTGTGCAGGAGGCAGCAGATCGATGTATCTCTCTCACATCGATGTTTCTATTTCTCTTTCCCTTCCTGTCTCTCTAAAAAATCAATTAAAACATATTTTTAAAAAGTGAACAATATATGGCAAGTATATTTTAACAAGCATAATAGAACTTACGGTCCCCTTCTGTAGAATGGGGAGTAAGTTTAAATGAGTCTACATATTTTTCTAGCTACACACACACACACATTTTTTAAAGACATAGATTGCAGAATCTATGACTTGAGCTTCAAGAATCTGGACAATCTCAAAATATTTCTTTAAATTGTGTCACACATTTAAAGATTTTTCCTCCATGTTATTTTAGTCCGAATTTTTATAGAAATACCAATGTCTGGGCCTATATAAAATTCATGCCAACTGTGTCTTTCTCTTGTTCCTGGCAGTCACCTGTCTCTCCAAGTTCCAGCTCATTCTCTACAGTAGTTATTGCTCTGTACTAGGTATACTAGATGACTAAAGCAGGAGCTCCCAGTTAGTGAAGAGGAAATAACCAGAAGGAAAACAGACTTTGGTAAGTGTTCTAGCTCAACAACAAAATGTTATGAAGCATAAAGGGAGGAGGGAATCATTCAAGTGGAGGGTCAGGGAAAGGGCTCCAGGAGAAAGTGTCATTCTAGGTTTCCTGGGATGCTAAGAGGTATTTGACAGGGACTGGCTTTCCTGACAAAGATCTGGTTTCATTATTGATCAGGCCCACAAAAGAGAAATCTGCCTCCAAACGGAGAGGTAGTTAAGAATTCAAGAGACTTTTTGCCCTCTGGGGAGAACAAAACCTGAGCCAGGAACACTTGGGCTGGATCCAGTTGGCTAAAGAGAGGTTTCCAGAAATGAGAAAATTCTGAGACTTAACTCCTAAGTTTCACTTCAATTGTTTCACCTATACAATGAGGGCTTTGGGTCACATGGTATAGTTCAAACATGTGGTCTATCAGTCGGTCATTCAATCATGTCTCCACAATGGAGCACCAATAAAAACTCTGTAGTACACCTTAAACAAAAGAAATTAATTTAGAAAACTCCAAACACCGAGGCTCAGATGAGCATCTCTGGCTGACAATACTCGGGGTGCATTGCCACACACTGATGCCAGGATGACCCCACTGGAGAACGTGATGGGAGTTTTGCCTTTGGCATACCCCCAAACTCTGCTCGATGGGTCTCCTTTGGCTGATTTAAATCTGTAGCCTTGGCTTGTAATAAACCATAACCATGAGTATAAGAGCTTTCAGTGAGTTCTGTGAGTCCTCTAGACAAATTATAACCTGAAAGTGGTTTGGGGCAAGCTCTGAAGGTGCAGTTGGTGTCAGAAGTGAGGACAATCTTGGGGATTGCTCCTTCTAGTGTTAAAGTTGGCTGAAACTCCTTATAGTTGGTATTAGAAGTGAGGCACTCACCGAGGATGGACTGGCCCTTAGCGAGTCCCACAGATATTTCCCCTACCACCACCAGAGCAAATGTCATGGCTGCATGACTAAACATGTTGTAGAAGGACATGTTTTGAAGTGTGGAGACTGCCCTCAAACTCTGCAGCTTGATTAACTTTGGGCAAACATTTACAAAATCCACCAGGTATTAGCTACAGAACATGTCTCAACAAAGTTCAAGAATCAGTAGTTATGTACATTACTTTTTCTGGCAACAATGCATGATCTAAAAATCAACAAAAACAAAAAAGAAAGACCCTCATATACTGGGAATTTTTAAATCACCTGTAGGTTATGGATCAACATAGAAATTATATGGAACTTAGAAAATACTGGAAAGTCAGTGATAATAAAAATACTATCCAAACTTGTAGATGCAACAAAAGCAGCTCTTAGAGGAAAATTCAAACACATTAAGGGGAGAAAAGGCTAAATATTAATAACACCAGGCTTAGGAAGTTCAAGAAAGAATACCAGAATTATCCCTAAAAATGTAGAAATCAGGAAATAATAAATGTAGACAAAGAACCTAATGAAATTTTTAAAAACCTCAGCAGATTATATTATGTAGTTTTCACTAACACACTCTTTATAAATAGACATGTAGCTTAAAATTATGTACTGCAAAGAAACTATGGATTGAAGAAGATACTAATGTAAACACAAGCAAATAACAAATTGAAGAACTGACATTTCTCACACTTCCTAGTACATGCTTCATAGGAGATGAAGTCCTCTTTAGACAACAAGCTAATAAACTTGAAAAGATTATATTGTAAAAGAATCCTTGAAAATGTTTTCGTTGTCCCACAGTTTTTGTTGCTAAAATTACAAAAGTATAATGACACCTTCTAAAAACTCTCACGGTTGCATTTTGAAAACATGGAAAAAGAATTTGCTAACCTGTTTTTTAAATCTTCTAAATGAGGGTGGGGCGGACGAAAGGGGGCCAGTGCAGACAGAAGGGGGCCAGTGCAGCTAGGCGCCTCTGTAACGGGGCTGGCAAGGCCAGAAGCGGCACCCAACCTCTTTCCTCAGCCTGCGTCGGCCTGATCTGGGTCACCATCCTGGTTGCAGGTACCTATGCACCCTGCAGGCTCTGAGCCTGTGCAACTATTTCGAAAATCAAAATGTAGATTTCCGAGACAAGAAGGTGATCGAACTGGGTGCGGGGACCTGCATGGTGGGGATCTTGGTGGCGCTGCAGGGCGGGGCGATGGTACCATCCCTAACCTGCCCCTTGGCCCTAGAACAGATCCAGGGCAACGTCCAGGCTAATGTGGCAGCTGGAGGCCGAGCCCAGGTCCACGCTTTGTCCTAGGGGATTGACCAGCATGTCTTCCCTGGCAACTGTGACCTGGTGCTGGGGGGGCTGATGTCATGTATCTGGAGCCCCTCTTCCCGCTGCTGGGGACCCTCCAACACCTGTGCGGGCCCCATGGCACCATCTATCTGGCCTCCAAGATGAGAGAGGAGCCTAGGACACAGAGTTTCTTTTCTTTTTTTTTTTTTTTAACCTCACCAGAGGACATTTTTGCATTTACCTTCAGATAGAGTGGGAGGGAGAGAGGGAGGAAGAGAGAGAGAGAAACAATCAAGATGTGGGAGAGACATATCAACTGGTTGCCACCCACATGACCCCAGCCGGGGCGGGGACAAACTGCAACTGAGGGACGTGCCCCTAGCGGAAACCGAACCCGGGACTCTCTGGTCCGCCTTCCCTCTCTTTCCTCCTTCCCTCTTAGTTCCCTCGGATACTACTGGGCAGATGCAGGGAGGTACCTGCTTGCTAAGAATCCTAGAGCCCTGGCAATGCTGGTTAGAGCATAAAGGAAGTTCTTAGCTCTTGTTCTCAGCAAAGGATGATGATGGGAGGGCATTCGGGGTTTTTAGGGGAAGGGGGGTAAATTAGATGTGGGAGCAGTGGCTGCAGAGAGAACTGTCACTGATCACTTCCATACTGCTGTTGTCTTTTTATGCAGAAAATATGTGTGTATATATATATATATATATATATATATATATATATATATATAATATATATATGGCCAGATTCTATGGGAATTTTTTTAAAGGAAAGAAACATGAGCATTAAAGATCTCTACATCCAAAGAACTCAGGCTTTTGTTGGGGTGCTGGGAAGTAAGAAGCCTCAGACCACCCACTTCGTGCTTCTAGAGATAGTCTGGTGGGGCCACGGCTCTAACTGCCTCAAGTCCTCCGAGGCCTGAAGCCGGGGATCGGCAGCAGAGCTGTCCATTGGCCTGTAGCTTCTTCATCCTTTTTGGAGTTGGGGCCCCATCACTAAGTACTTGGATCTTCTATTTTCTTTAGGTTTTCAAGCCCTGTCGGTCCTTCTTTCCTAATGTGTTTTGCCTTCACCTCTTTTCTCTTCCCACTGTGGTAACTCTGGTTGGAGTTATCCTTACTCCTTGGACCACATACCACTTCCTCTGGCCTCCAACTATTGTGATCTAAAATCATTCCTGATAAGTTTCTGCTGCTGCCTACAGAAGCAAGAATAAGCTCCTCTGCTTGGTACTCGTCTATCCTGTGTAATCCCAATTACCCTCTACTTCATTTCCTACTGTTTCCAAAATGTATCGCAACCTCGGGCCAAATTACAAAAGGTCTACTCTTTGTTCCCTAATCCACACCAGGTTTCCCTGACTTCTTTTTTCATTCTCTTTGATGAGTCCCTCCCTAGAAGTGCTATTTCTGTCAAAATCTTCATTACTCTTAGCCTCTACCCTGAAAAATAGCTTTTCCTGAGTATTCTGTTTGGACGTGATTTCTTTCTCCTTTGATACCCTTTAACCGTTCATTTTATGAGACTTACCTTGTCCTGTGTGGTCAGGTGTCTGCTCCCTATTTTTGCACCATTAGATGACCTTGGAGGGTAGGGCTGTAGTTTATTATCTCTAATTCCCTGAAGCCTAGCATAGTTCCTGGCACACAATAGTGCGCTCATTCAACAAATATGTATTGGGTTTGTTGAAGGGACTATGCCCTCACCTCCCTAGGCAACCGACCTTTGGCAAATTTGTGAACCCACCCACCTACCTCACAATTTTGTCTTGACTCATAAATGGATAATGAATATGAAAGAGCATTTTTTTTTTAATCTTCTAAATGAAGAATTTTAGTGAGTTGTGTATCTCTGTGTTACAAAGGGGGGAAATGCAATACCTGTTGGTTTGCTAGAACAAGTCAGACATCAGAAAAGATGGAAACTCGCTAGCTAGATTCAGCCAGACATCTGCACAGTTGGGTGATGTGACAGACAATGATTAGTAAAAGGAGCCGAAGATGTATTTTTTTCCATTTGATCTAAGAATCTTTGTGAGCTATCTTTTCAGTATTGAGACATGTAAGTCAATGGAATGGAATTGAGAGTCCAAAAATAAACTCATATGTGTATGGTCAGTTTTTTGGCAAGGGTACCATGACAATTCAACAGGGGCAAGCGTAGTATTTTCAACATAGGTGGTGGGACAACTGGCTATACACATTCAAAGAATAAGCTGACTGACCCCTACCATATACCATACCAAAAAATGCACTAAAAATAAAAGATCTAGAACTATAAAACTCTTAAAAGAAAACAGTTGTAAAGACTCGTCACCTTGGGTTAGGCAATGGTTTTTGGATAGGACACCAAAAAATAATAATAGATAGATCGACTTCCACAAAATAAAATCTTTTGTCTTGTAAAGGCCACTATCAGAAAGTGGAATGATAACTCACAGATGAAAAAAAAAAATGTAAATCACATACATATGATAAGGGTCTAATGCCCAGAATATATGAAAAACTCATTTCTCAACAATAAAAAGATAAACAACTCCATTTTAAAAATGAACAAAGCATTTGAATAGACATTTCTCCAAAGAAGGTTTGCACATGAAAATATGCTCAATTGGTGAACAGGGAAATGTAAATTGAAACTGCAATGAGATACCACTCACACTCAGAGAGCTGTAACACCAAGGTGGACAAGAACAATTCAGGTTTTTTTTTTTAAGGATATTCACAGAGTTGTACAACCATCACCACCATCTAACTTGTTGGTGAGGGCACAGAGAAATGGGAACCCTCACATCACTGCTGGTGGAATTTCAAAATGGTATAGCCACTTTGGAAACCAGTCTGGCATTTCCCCAAATGGTTAAACCTAAAGTTACACCCATTAATTCCACTCTTAGGTATATATACCTGAGAGAAGTGAAAACAAATATCCATATAAAAGCTTGCACACAAATGTTCACTCGTAGCATCATTGCTCATAATAGCCAAATTTAGAAACAACCCAAATGTCCATCAGCTGTTGGGGAGTGTGGATACATGCTACAACACAGATGGATCGTGAAAACGCTCTGCTAAGTGAGAGAAGCCAGGCACAAATTCTATTTATGCGAAGTGTCCAGAAGAGGCAGATCCGCAAAGACAGGAAACAGATTCGTGGTTGCCAGGGGCGAGGGGAAGGAGGGAATGAGAGTGACTGCTTATGAGTGTGGGGTTTCTTTTAGAGGTAATGAAAATATTCTTAAGTTAGATGGTGATGATGGTTGTACGACTCTGTGAATATCCTTAAAAAAACCTGAATTGTATACTTTAAAGGGGTGAATTTTATGGTAAGTTATATCTCCATTTAAAAAAGATTAAAAGAAGACAAGGATTGTAATAAACTGAACTTGTCCTCAATGCCGTATCGCAGTGTCACTTGATCACCAATCATGTTTTCGTTTAAGAAGTATATTTAATTATATTGTTCTAATTAGTAAAAGCAATGGTTTTGCACTGTTACTAAATCAAACATAATTTAAAAGTACTTTTCAAATAACTTAATCTTTATTTTCTCCTTTAAAATTTAATCCTGGCCTGTTTTTATTATACATAAATTATTAATGCAGCAGTACAGGGATATGATTTCTAAATACGTAAATATACATACATTGGGGATTAATGCACAAGGGTTTTGTTTGTTTGTTTGTTTTAATCCTCACCCGAGGATATTTTTTCCTTTTATCTTCAGATAGAGTGGCAGGGGGAGAGAGAGAAACATTAACGTGAGAGAGAGACACATCAACTGGCTGCCTCCCACATGACCTGACCAGGGCTGGGGTCGAACCGCAACCGAGGTACATGCCCTTGACCGGAATCGAACCCAGGACTCTTTGGTCTGCGGGCCGACGTTCTAACTGCTGAGCCAAACCAGCCAGAGCTGCACAAGGGTTTTTATTTTATTTTATTTTATTTTTATTTATTTATTTTTTTATCCTCACCCGAGGACATTCTTTCATTTTTTGTTCAGATAGAGTGGGAGGGAGAGAGAGGAAGAGAGAGAGAGAGAGAGAAACATCGACATGAAAGGGACACATCGAGTGGCTGCCTCCCACACGACCAACCAGGGCCGGGGACAAACTGCAACCGAGGTACATGCCCTCAGCGGGAACCGAACCCGGGTCTCTCTGGACCGCAGGCCGAAGCTCCAACCGCTGAGCCAAACCGGCCAGGGCCAAGGGTTTTTATTGATGCGACACAGTCAGCAAAGGTGAGAGACCACCACTTTGATGTCTTGTTTGACAGGAAAACAAAAAAAAACTCAAAGAAACTGATATAAGAAAATCAGCAAGAGGTACTGGCATAAAGTTTAGTTTATATTAAGAATCCTGAGGTAATGTGTGTATATGAATAAAATAAAAACACATCTGAGGGTCTCTGAATTTATATATATGATTTGTTAATTTTAACTACTTAAACTCTGTATGATGAGGTGGTAACTTGCTGCTAACACATTTTCATTCTGTGTTGCTCCACAGAAGAGGGTCACACCTTATAGGCAGTGTACTAAAAATACATTCTTTGAGAATAATAACATTACAGTTCTTTCTTCAGTCATGTCCGTGACTGCTAGCCCGACATTGGCATGCTGTACCAATTTAGCTGGTACCGCAGACATCGTCTGGTTCAGCATCCAATTTCTTTTCCTGGCTTGCCCTGGAAAAAGACAGTGGTGTCCCTGTAGTCTGTGATCTGTCTCTTCAAATGTTTGCCTGACCTCATTATCCAGAACACTCTATAAACACTCCTTCACAGCGCCGAGTTTGTGAAGGAGCAGGATACTCCCTTGGAAGTGACAAAGTAAAATTGAGTGATCTGTCTAGCCAGGCTTGGAATAGACAGTTGCCAGGTTGCTATCGGTTTAATGAAAATGCATGAGCAGTGTGCTGGCTACAACCTTTTGTTCCTGAAACCCTGCTGTGAACACTTGTATAGAAGAACCAGAAGCTGAAAGGAAAGCCTGCCCCTTTGCTGGCATACTGCCCCCTAGCTGTTCTTCAGGAAGGGCTTTATACTTGATAAGTGGTCACAAAGCTCAGAGGTACACCCACCTCCCCAGAGGGCCAGCTAGCTGGCCTGCTGACCAAACATCCTTCCTTTCAGCAGGGTGACACTCTGGGAAGAAGGCCTAGATTGCTGTGTCTGAGTTTGAGGTCCAGGTTTTCCACCCTCTGGCCTTGGGGAAGTCACTCGACTTCTATGATCCTTGGTGTTCTCTTCTGCAAAATGGAGATAATGATAAGTATTGCATATGGTTGTTGTGAGGCTGAAATAAGAGAAAAATATCTAAACACAGCACAGAATCTGGCACATAGTAAGTACTCAGAAGATGTTAGATTTCTTTTTTTGTAAGTCAGGGATACAGAATCTGGGGTGGTTCCTCTTCATTATCCCACAGGTACTATGGCTGATACTGTTGGTGTTGCTTAACCAACAGACAAATAGCCATTTATTCTCCCTCTTGGTAGAACACCTGATTTTATTTGGATGATGTTTGAACTTGGCTTCTGCTGAAGGCAGAGCCTGAGACAAGACTAATGTGTAGGTGTTTTCTCGAAAGGTGATCCCAGGAATCAGGCATGAGGGGCTGGGAGAGTGGGGAAGAGAAGGAAAAAAACCCAATTGAAAGCTCACTGCTGTGAACAATGGAGTTGGAGTCCACCAGGACCTTCTAAAAAGCCTGCAGAACGCCCCTCAAAAGATAGGATCCAGGACCCTTGCTCCATTATTGATGGGACACAGTCAACAAAGGTTAGAGGCCAACGTTCCGTCCTGCACTGGTTAAAGACTGGGGGTGTTAGCCCCCATACCCTTTCAAGCTGTCCATGTCCACCAGCTAATTGAACACACCACTGATACCTGCAGTTTTGGAGAAGCCTAGGAGAGAAAGCATGGTTGTGTGCTTGAAGCAAGAGGCTATCAGGGAGAACTGAGTCTGTGTGGAACTGCCCACCCCAGCCAGGACTGGCTAGATAATTTGCAGGACCCACTGCAAAATGAAAAGGCAGGGTTCTCTGTTGAAAAAAATTATTAAGAATTTCAAGACAGCAATAGAAGAGACTTAAACCAAGCATACAACCCTTCCAAACAAGGAGCCTTGTACCACTACACAAGTCCCATGACCCACGGAGCCAGCCTGACCCCAGCTGGGGCTAGAATTAGGGACAAGTCCAGGAAAAATGTGAATGGAGGCACCATAAACATCAATACAGTTGCCAAAGTGCCCAACCTGAGAGACTGAACAAAAATTGATCTAAACCCATTATGATGATCTCATTCCCCTCTACAGTGACTGGTTTAAGGACGGCCAATAAGATGTAAGGGTGTTACAGAATAACAATGAAGGGTGTTGGGCAGAGAGAGGCAAGCAAAGCAAAACCTCTTTTGCTCTCTCCTCTCTTCTGTCTTCTACAGAATCTGTCCAGTGAGGACGTAATGCTGGGAGCTACAGCAGCTGTTTTGTAGCTATGAGGAGCACACCCTGCTGCCATACTGAGGATGGGGTCCTTGAGGACTTTGGTGTGCTTCTGGGCCCACCCTGGGACCTCTACTCTGGGACTTCCTGCTCCTAAATGTCCTGTGGGTAGAGTCACGAGCAGCCGGGGCATTCCTAATTTATATAACTCCTAAGAAATGTATTTTCTCTCTTTGGCCCCACATGTCCCATGTTCTTTGAAGCAGAGCAAAGACTGCCATGTGTAGACTATGTTTTGATCAGGCCAGGCTAGACAAAGAATTAAATTAAAGAAGTAAGTGGTCGCTTGCCGTTGATCGGGTAGAGGAGAGCTACCTCTAATTTGCCTTACCTTTCTGCATAATCTGCATCCATTGCCTCTGGCTGCTTTCCAATTTTTAATCACTGGGCAGGTAGAAAGAATAGAAATGACAGTTGGTTCCTCCATGCCCACACCAGTGGAGACTTAAGCCATATCAGATCTTCTTTTTTAGGATTTAAACTTTGTAGATGAATCCCCTTCATCTGGCTGTAGATTCCCTTTACTTTGGAGAACTCTCCAATCTCTTCGCTTACACTCTTGGTGAGACTTTAGAGTCAAAGTAGCTGGCGTTCCCTTGACCAAGGTCTGGGCCCCTAACCCAGAGGCCAACTGGACTCTCTCCCCAGGAAATATGAATCCCTATGGCAGTGCCCTGAATGGGTTAAATCTTGCTGTCTAGATTTTGGATGGTCCAGGGTTCCTGTCCTTGCTGAAGCTCATCCTTAGATTCTGTGAGCTAACCCATATTCTTCACACACACACACACACACACACACACACACAGCATATTAGCCACAATTTCTACTGCCTGATTCGAAGAACCCAAACTTCAAACCTAAAATTTAAAGGAAATAGATGCCCCAAATACAAACATCATTATTCAGCTGCTTATAAAGGAACACCTTTACTTCCATGTATTCTCTCAGATTAATTGAGGGCCTATGAAGTAGCCCAATAGCAAAACTGTTCCTAATTATCCTCTCTTCCAAGTGTCCATGCGCTTTGTAATGTAACTTTGTAGCCCCTCAACACTGAGAGGTGGAGTCTATTTCCTGATTCCTTTGAATATGGGTTGGCCTTATGATTTGCTCTGGACAACAGAAAGCGGTAAAAGCAATGATACATCTGTTCCAAGCCTAGGCCTTCAAAAGATCTGCTTCTAGTCTAGATCCTGGAGGGGTGGGACTGCCATGTGAACAAGCCCAGGCTAACTTGCGGAAGGATGAGAGACCACAAGAAGCAGAGCTGAATTCAATTCAGCCAGGACCATCCTAGACCAGCACACTGCTGACCTCCAAACCTATAAGTGAGCCCAGCCCAAAATCAGAAGAGCTGCCTACAAATGTACCACAGCTGACCACAAATATATGAGTGAGTCCAGCCACAACCAGAAGAACCATTCAGATGATTAATAGGCCCTTGAGCCATAATAAATGGTCATTGTTCTAACCTGCTGAGTTTTGGGAGAGTTTGTTACACAGCCGTAGCTAATTGGTACAGCCTATAAAGCCTAAGGCACTGGGCTGGTATTCACCAATGTGCTTAACAAATGCCTAGCACTATGCTCATACTATGATTGCTTATTGAGATTCTCAGGGTCACTCCGTAGATTGTTTATTTACTTGTTTTTTAAAATGTGGCCCCTCTCTACCTGCATATTTTAGAGAGGCAAAGCTTCATAGGATTATATACTGTCTAAATGGTAATTGGGGCATTTATTTTGTACCAGGAAATTTGTTTTTTACTGGCATTAGCCTGGTCCTTCCCATTGCCAAAATCAGAAGGAAAGTCTTCTAAAGCGAGGTTTTATGACAAGTTATTGTGCACACTGAGAAGGGACTGTTCCGACCATCTCTATCCCCTTTTTTTTTCTTCTAGCACAGCGCCTGGCACATGTCTAAAAAATGAAATTGAATATTTAAATCTGCCAGGGCAAAGCTGGTGGTTCTAGTCAAAACTGGAGTAACCTCAGGTTTGTGAGCCAAGCCACAAAACACCCCTAACCAATGTACTCAGAAAGCTTGAGTCAGTTCTGAGGTCACTTTTGGAAAATTCTAAAATGGACTAACCACTTAGAGCCCATGCAGACCAAGGGGACTTGTTACAAACAACTAGGTTTCAGTGGAGCAGCTCACTCTCCAGACGGGAAGGAGAGATGAGGGTGTTGGGTATGTTTGATTTTCTCAGGCTTCAAAATAAATTTTTGAAAAGCTGTGGTTCCCTTCAATAGATGAAAAGCATAAATACAGTTAACATCTATCCATCATTTTTACTGTACTAAATTTTTTTTCTAACACCATGTAATTTTGAAATAGCATTAGTAACTTTCATTTTTGGTTCCAACAGGATCTAGAGGATGTTTTTGCTGATCTACTTGGCACAAAAAGGTTTCCCCAAAGTACAATGAAAATCCACTTGTAAAATGGGTTTTCCAGCAAACATACTTTGGTAGTGGCTCTGATTATACCTCAAAGCAAGCCCCGGGATTCCTAAGGAATTTATTTGCTCTGCTATGACATATTGACAGAACAAGTCTTCCAAAAGGCACATAAGAAAGCAAAAACTAAAACTACTTCAGACTGTCATGTAACACTCCAATTTATTGTCAGAGAAATGCACGACTCAGGTAAGTTACTCCCAACAGTATCTAGTCTAAGAAACTCCTAGAAAACTAAACAGTTTGACGGTTTTCCATCTTGCTCCGTGGTATTTCCAATTTGTTAGACAAAATTCTAACTTAACAATGATTATTTCAAAGTGTCCTAACTCTGAAAGAAGGAACGAATCAAACCACGAGAAAAACAAACTTAATAGAGTACGATGCCCTTTGGGAGCATAAAAGGAAATGGGCACCATAATTATCATTGATGAAATTATCAAAGCAGCAGTTCATTTCACTTTTGGGAAGTTGGCCTGTAATAGGATGCCTCCGTATTAGCAGGCCTAAATGTTCACCACACCTAATTAGAACAAGTTGGTTCATGTTTTTTTGTTTCCTATTGAGCAACAATAAGCAAAACTAGAGGCTTCTCAACATAGCCTTAAGAAACTCAAATTCTTTAGCCCTTCCAGAAGAGCTCAGATTTCAAACCAGAATTATTAAGGGGGAAAAGCTAAATCTCTTCCAAATCCAAATTACCACTTTACTTGATTATCGGTCTCAGATTTCAAATGCTAAAGACACAGTTTTCTCTCACTTCTTGGAACTGGCTTTGCCCAGCTGTTTAAGCTTCAGATGGTAAACCTGTGTATGCCAAGAGTCCTGGCTCTCGTGATTTTGTATGTTTGTTGTCTCAGTTTGCCTTGTCATAATATTTCATCCATTTTATTATAACAAGTAATTCTTATTTTATTTGTCTTTGGGCTTTTTATCCAGGTTGGATGGGGAAGGAAAAGGAAAATAGCTTCCTAGTTCTTCTCTGGAGGAATAAAATTTCTTACAACTATTTCTAAGTGGGTCAAATGCATTTCAGAAGCCTCTCTATTTTATCCCCATGTGTTATTCTTTCAGATGATAGAAAACAGAAAGAGAGGGGAGGAGAGTATTCTTGGTTCTCCCTCCCTCACAAGCTCCTAGCTCTTGGGACATTTATTTCAATTGAATCCATTCACAAACAAACTTTCATTGTTCAGTACCTATGAACACTGGGGTAGAGGGTGAGCTGACCAATGAGTATATTCTCAAAATCTTCAAAGAAATAAATCTAGGTGGGAATAAAAGCCACAAAACAAGAAAAAGTTTGAAGCTAGAACTAGAATCTACTAGAAATGGTAAAATGAAAAACACAGTTATTGAAATTGTAAAAAGTCTAATAGATGAGTTTCATAGCAGCTTCTTTTCTGCTGAAGAGTGAATGCGTAAACTGCAAGTTCCAACCAAGTTTATCTACCAGAATGCAGCTGACAGAGATAAAGAGAAAGGAAAAATTAAAGACAAGTTCAAGGAGGATGCATCCAGACCCTTCAATATATATTTAACAGAGTGTCAGAAACAGAGAATCGAAGGAATAGTGTATAGCACAATACATTGAGAACACACTCTTAGATATATCTTGTAAAATTCCAGAGCATCGGAGGTAAAATGAACATTCTAAAAGCTAACAGAGGGCCCTGGTCAGTTTGGCTCAGTGGTTGGAGCGTTGGCCTGAGGTCCAGAGAGTCCCAGGTTCAGTTCCCACTAGGGGCACATACCAAAAAAAATAAATAAATAAAAGCTAACAGAGGGAAAAGATGTAATATCTATAAGGAATGATAATGAGATTATCAACAACATTATTTTTTAAAATGTTTTTTCTTTTTTATTGATTTTTGAGAGAGGGCGGAAAGGAGAGGGAGACAGAGAAATAGAAACATCAATGAGAGAGAAAGAACATCAGTTGGCTGCCTCAAGCATGCTCCCCACTGGGGATTGGGCCCACAACCTGGGCATGTGCCCTGACTGGGAATCAAACCAGCAACTTCTTGGTACATGGGTCAATGCTCAACCACTGAGCCACACCGGCTGGGCATTATCAGCAACATTAAAGCTCAGAAGTCAATATGCTAAAGAAACGTCATTTTGAAAAATAAATAAATAAAGTAGAGTAATCTGGGACCCAGAATTCTATATTTAGCCAAATTATCATCCAAGTATAAAGGCAAAATAGATTTTCAGACATACAAATACCTTGAAAGTTTACTATCCAAAGATTCTCTCTGAAAGAACTACCCTAAGGACTCTAGTAAGAAAAAAAGTTAATCTAAAGGAAGGATGTGAAAAGTCATAGTGAGCAAATAAATCATTAAAAATGAATAAATTTTTAAAAATTATGTGTTTAAAAACAATCTGGAACCAAAATGTAAGAGAATAGTAATATGGGAGTTGGGAGGAAGAGTGTGGAGAGAAGTAAAGTGTCTTATGTTTTTTGTTTGGAGAACATGAGACTGAATTTAGACTTTCAACAAAGTCTAAATTTAATTCTGTGTTTAAATATTCAACATTAACCACTTATATGCACACACACACGTACATAAAATAGTAGAGGAGGGAAATATGGAAAAACAGAAAATGTAGTTGATGCAATCAATATAAGGCAGGATGAAACAAAGAGAAAAGAAAGAAAGAGCCAAGAGAAAAAAGACATGGCCCTAACGACATTGTCTGAGCCCCTAGATTCAGCCTTGCCTGAAGCCAAACACTTCTGGACTTCTTCTTTACTGGAGGCAATAAGTCATTCTTCTGGCTAAAGTTAGATTTGAAGGGTTTTTACCCTATGCATCCAATTCAGCTGTCATCGTCATCACATATTTTTACAACACTTCTCTTCGTTTTCATGCCGAATTAAATGCTCACACATTTACATGATGTGTTAAAATTTATTGTTGAAAACTTTCCGGATATAAATAATGAAATTTAAAGAACCACACACAAGAAACCACAACAATCATTCATTCCCTTGCTAGATCCCTCACTTCCCTGACTTTTCAACATCTCGACTTTGCCATTCCCCAGCCCTGCATAGAGATGCTATCTATTTTCCACCTCAGTGTCTGGGACACCAGATACTTGTTGGAAAAAAATAAATCACAAAATGAATCTATTGCTTCCACTACAGAATTCACGCAAGTCAACCTTTTTGATCCTGTTTCCTACTAGATTCACACATGGCATAAATGTGTGAAGTCTAGTGGCTTAACATCTGGGAGCTTTGGTTTCACCAGCTGCTTAACATCTGTGAACCTTAGATTGACATCTATAGACGGATGTGGTTCTCAGCCCCTCCCGTTAATGCAGAACACTCAGTATTCTACATCACTTTGGCCTGTCAGGACTTCTTATAGATCCTTTTTGCTAGGTGCATTGGTTATCTAGTCTGCAAAACACTTGATTCCAAACCTTAGCAACTTAAAGCAGAGACCTTTTATTTTCTCTTAACTTCCGTGTGTCGAGAATCTGAATGCTTTTGGCTCAGGGTCTCTCACAGGCTACAGTCAACGTGTCTGCTGGAGCTGCAGTTATCTTAATGCTCGACTGGAGGAAGTTCTATTTCTAAATTCACTCATGTGCTTGATGGCAAACCTCAGGTTCTTATTGGCTGCTGGCTGGAGATATTGGCTCTTGCCATGTGGGCCTCTCCACGGGACTGCATACAATATGACAGCTGGCTTCTCCCAGAGTGAGAAATCTGAGAGAGAGAGAGAGAGAGAGAGAGAGAGAGAGAGAGAGAGAGAGAGAGAGAGACTGAAGTCACCGTCTTTTACATCTCAATCTCAGAAGTGACATCCCCTTATTCCTGCCACATTCTTTTGAGAGGCAAGTCACCAGGTCTAGCGCACACTCAAGGGGACGTGATTACACAAAGGCATGAAAACCAGGAATACGCTGGGGTGTACCCCAACAAAACTCCTCATTACTGAAGAGTGACTAAATAAACTGGTGTCATCTTAGGGGATGCCCAGCCGGCCAGACAAACCTAAACCCGTCTAGGTAAACGTTAACAGAAAAAAAAACACACCTCCAGCAAACAGACTCTTCCCTGAAACCCCAAATCCCCCTGAAAACAATAACCAGAACATACAAGGGCGCCAGGATATTACTATATACATGGGAGCTTTACAGTTAAGGACCGAAGTTCCAAGCTGACAAGGTGAGTGAGGTAAACGACCAATGGGAAGGAAGGTTCAAGGGTAACCGCCCCGCAGGCAGATGCATTGCAGACTGGCAGGCTGGGTGGACCTAATGGAGGAAGAGAGCTGAGCGGCTGCCAGGTGGACTCACTGTCCATCCCTTCTTTCCCCGCGCCTGGTGAGCATCTTAATGACCATCACTTCGAACCTTTATCAGGTAATGACTTCTCTCTATTTCATTAATGCTCTTTTTCTGGGATTTTGTTTTGTTCTTTTCTTTGGAACATATTCCTCTATTTCCTCATTTTGCTTGTCTCTCTGTGTTTATTTTCTTATATTAGGCTAAACCTCTCCCAGTCTGGAAGGAGTAGCCCTACCTGTTCAGCCCTGCCCTCGTCCATTGTTACTGGAGGCTTTGGGACTGTGTAAGCAGCCTGATTTAATTCTTGACTGGTCCCCATTGCTCAGGCTGTGCGGAGCGCTGTCTGTGTTCTGAAGGTGGGATATCAGTCAGCACAAATTCAGGCTCGCTGGAAGCCAGACTTCGGGCAGCCGTTTGTAAACTATGCAAATACATACAGTCCTGAGGGACCGCAGTCGTGACCCCTGCTGGCCTCCTGACCTGGCAATTTGGAGGCATCCCCTTGGTGATGGTTTAAAAAAATTGGGGCTCTAGATGAGTGTATAAGCTTCTTTCTGGGAGGAACCAGCAAGCTGAAGTGGGGCCAAGGGGGGCACAAAGATGGGGACCCCCACCTACATTCTCTGAGAGCTCTTCTGAAACCTGCCCCTTAGGCTGATGTCCCCTGAGAAGTAAATAGGCCTTTTTTCTCAGGAAGACTAGACGCATGTTTCAGTCTGCTGTCTGAAGCGTGCCCTGGGCGTGGTAGCCTACAAGAACTGTCTCTCTGATTGTTTCAGTCCCATGGGGCCCAGTAACACAGTCCCCTGGCCACCAGAGTCATCCCTGTGGCCTGTACATGCCCACTGGCTTTGGCTGGGCCACTGGGGGAGTCAGGGGCCAGGGCAAACACTCTGGTTTTAGTGAGGCCGAGGGGAAAAGCCAGGGCCAGAGCAAGCCCACCTGCTTCAGTGGCCGAAGTCCTTCCCTTCTTGTAATCACTACACGGTCCTGGCAATCTTAGGTCCTCTCATTACAGCCTCTCCCATTTCCCATGAGATGAGAACCAGGTAATACTGGGGCCCCCAACATTCTACACACTGGTTGACAATGCTACATATTCATTCTGATGAGTTCCTTTCTCTATTGTCGTAAGAAACATCCAAACACGTAGAGAATTTTCATAAGAGTTTATCTGAGCCAAACGACACGCCAGGAAGCAAGCTCTCCAGTGTTCTGAGAGTAACAGTTTTGCGATTCTTTTTACACATTTGGAATTAAGGAAGTTTACAGGAAGGTGGGAAGAAGCAAGGCAGGGAAATCTCTCTGCTTGGATTTCAGTATATGCAGTTACACCTCTGAGATTATGGGGTTACACCTCTGAGAGGTCTGGAAAAGAGTATGTGTTAACCAGAACAATGGACAGGGCTCAGGGCTTGCTTAAAGCAAAGCTACACTTCTTACAGGCCCGGGACATGACTACCCACCATGATACGACCTGCCCAGTGAGGAATTATGATCGGATCTACCTGTGAGGTTACTTCCCATCACTCAGCTTGTCAGAATGATCACAAAGGCTTTTTCTTTTGTTCACACCGTCCTGTGATGTTGTCACCCTTATGAAGCTGGCACTTCAAGCTGGATTTAAAGCTTCTTGGTCATCTGTAGAAAAGACTATGAGATGTAAGATACATCCTAGAGTTGGACGAAGTTGGTCTGGAGGATTAAACTGTTGACCTCAAACACACTGTCTGATCACCTAGCATGGGTGGGATTCATGATTTTGAACTAGGTTCCATAAATGTTCAGTTGATTTGAATCCTGAAGTTACTAAATTAATATTATCCAGTGTTCCAGAGCAAGTTTTCCAGAAAAAAATGTAGTACAGATCCAGGTGGGTAATGTGCTTGATGCTTCAAGTAGGTCGATCTATGAACAGCCACCTCTCCACACATCTCCACAGTTAAATTGTACGAAAGTTCCATTCATTTCTCCTCATCTCTAAATAACAAGTGAGTCTCCAAGAATGAATTTCAGTCCTGATTAGCTGCTCTGTCCCAAGTGATTGTGAAGTCCGCTGTCCTCTCCTGTCTTTCACTGAAATAATGAGAAGAAATTCTCTGACATTTGACCTTGAGGGTACACAATCAAAGCAAGAATAAAACGTAGGTGATGACATTCATAGTGTTTTCATAGCCACATTAATCTGAGACAGTCACTTGGAGACAATTAGCAATCGAGTCAATCAGCCTCAGAGAACCTATGTTCCAGGTCTAACATCCATAAGGTTTCCAAGAAGAGAACTGCCTAGTCCGTTTTATTTATATAGGAAAATATTTCCAGTCCCATTTTTTCCCCCCGTGCTGCACCCTCCAGCCAGGATTATCTCCTACCCATCTGGAGAATGAAAAATAATGCTTACGCGAATCACCCTTCCTGTTTATAGAGAACCTAGAGGCTTTCAAACCTTCCACCATCAGCGTTTACTCACCGCGGTGTGACTGCTGGCTTCTTTCTCCTACTAGATTTTGGGCCCTTTTGGCCAGATCTGTATCTTGGTGATGTTTGAGCCCCAGTGCTTAGCTCAGGGCCTGGCCCCCAGTGGTGCTCAGTAAACACTTGCTCAATGGATGAACTGGGCCACATGCTTTCTCCTAAATATACCCCCATGCACTCTAGTGCCCTTACCTCTCTCAAAACCTCAAATGTCCTCCTCATGCCCCTGTACCTGCTTCCATGTACAAATCAAACCCTTTATTTTAGGCCCAATTCCAATCTCAATCTCAGTGTTTTTTCAGGAAGACGTAACTGCCCCACGCCGTAGTAACAAGCTTTTTTTTTTTTTGATGTCTATCACCTCTTCTCTCATGCTTTATTATTATGATTTATTTTATGATAAGGGCTACCTCTAGTCTATGTGCTACCCTTGTGCAGATTAGAAAAAGATGCCCTCTCTGGGCAGACGCACTCGCAGGTGCACCGGGCACATGGCTTTGAGGACAGCGAACAGATTCAGCTTCGCCTTATTCACCGAGGTAGAACCCTGGTGCAGCGAACCCCATGCAGAGCCAAGGAGGGGCCCTGATGCCGAGCCTTCTTCTGGAACCAGACCACACACCAGGCAGAGGCTTTGTGTGACAACCCCCCACACCTTTTAAATTTGCTTTGTTTTGTTTTAAGCTCCTTTTTACATTCCCAGCCTTTCATCCCAGCCACTACAAAGAGATAAATGTTATTGCTGCTGGTTATTACATTAATTTGCTGATTCTTGCTGGTTATTCGTTTTCTATTAAGTAGGATAGTGAAATAAAATACTGACATCTCAAAAACAAGGACAAAATTATTGTGAAGCAAGTATGCCTAATTGCATTTAATAACAGCTTTATTGAGATATAATTCATATAACATAACATTCACCATTTTAAAGTGTACAATTCAGCCCTGGCCAGTTTGGCTCAGCGGTTAGAGCATTGGCCCGTGGACCTGTGAGTCCCAGGTCCGGTTCCCGCTAAGGGCACGTACCTCAGTTGCAGTTTGTCCCCAGCCCGGATTGGGGTCGTGTGGATGGCAACCAATCGATGTGTCTCTCTCACATCGATGTTTCTCTCTGTCTCTTCCCCCCTCTCTTCCTCCCGCTCTATCTGAAGATAAATGCAAAAAAAAAAAAAAAAATTTAAAAAGTAAAGTGTACAATTCAGTGATTTTTAGTATATCCATATAGTTATGGAACCATTGCACCACGCAACTTTAGAATACTTTCCACCCCCAAAGAAACCCCACACCTGTTCCTATTCACTCTCCTTTCTCCTCTCCTTCCAAGCCTCTGGCAACTACCAACCTTTCTGGATTTTTCTCTATGGATTTGTCTTCTGAATATTTCATATAAATGCAATCATACAATATGTGATCTTTTGTGACCTTCCCATTTCACTTAATATAATGATTTCAAGATTAATAAACATTGTGGCACATTTAAGTACTTCATTTCTTTTAAGGCTGAATAATAGTCTATTGTATGACTTTACCACATTTTATTTGTCCTCTCATCAGTTGATGGATATTTGGGTTGTTTCCACCTTTTGGCTATTATGAATATGCTACGAACATTTGTGTATAGTTTTACGTAGACATATACGTCCAGTTCTCTCCGGTATACAGCTAGGAGTAGAATTGCTGGGTCATACGGTACGTCTATGCACAGAACGGCCTCCCACCAATGCTGTTGTCAGCTAGTGGACCATTATGTCCTCTGTCACAACCAGGCCACCATCAGATTGACTGCTCTGAGCTCCACCCTCATCCCACCTTTCAGGCACCCAATCTGCAGGATCATCTGTACAGTGACTTTCCCCCCCTATTTGTGGCCATAAACAGGTGTATTACTATTGTTGCTACTCAGATTTATTATCTTACAGTTCTGGAGGTCAGAAGTCTGAAAGGAGTCAAGGTGTCTCCAGGGCTGCACTCCCTTCGGGGGCTTTAGGGGAAAGTCTGTTTTGCTGCCCTTTGCAGCTTCTGGAGGCCACCCACATCCCTTAGAACAAGGTCCATCTTCAAAGCTAGCAACGTGTGGCTGAGTCCTCATCACATTGCCTCACTCTTCCCCATTTCAGGACTCTCGTGATTGCATTGGGCCCACCTGGAGAATCCAGGCTAATCTGCCTCTCTTCAAGTCAGTTGATTATCAACTTTAATTCTATCGGCCACTTTAATTCTCCTTTGCCATATAAACTAAGAGGTTTCAGGGATTAGAATGTAGCCATCTGTGGAGTTTCATTAGTCTGCCTACCACAACCAGGCCTCTCCAGCTTTGCTTCAGGCTACCTTAACTTTTCATTAGCACTTCCAGAGCAGAGTAGTGATTAAAAAAAAAAAAAGTAAAATGTAAACATTCATTGATAATTGATCAAATTTGATAAAGAAAGGGGAAATCTTAGATTAAATCAGTGGTGATTGAATCAGATAATGTATGTGAAAACTTCTACCCCCAGGCTTGACCCAGAGCACCACTGATTGATTAAACATTAGTGGAATATGAAGTTGATCTCTCAGGTCCTTTCAGAGCATGGCTACTAGACTGTGCTCTTTCATCTGCTTTTGCACACAAAAAAGGTCACCATTTCACAAAATGCCCACAACCATTTTTCCCTTCTCCTCCTCATCACCCTTAAAATATTTTTTATTTCTCCTCTGGACACCTTCGGCATGAAAAGGCTGTCATGGATATTGTATTTGTTTCATCGTCGTGAATCAAGAGTCTGTCTAGTTCGTCTTCTAAGCTGAAATTGTGCATCCCTGATTTACAATTATTATTCCAATGACGGGATTGTCAGAGGGAGCTGTACAGTGAGCAAAGATTGAGAGTGAGCAAAGCTATTCGGGAAGAAAGCAACCTCATTCATTAGTCAAGAAACTGTAGTTTCATTTATGCATGTTGTATCAGTTACAACTAAGTGTGGTTATACATAACAGAAACCCCAATAAAGGAAAGTAAACACACAAGGGTTTCTCTTGCATGTAAAAGAATTTTAAAAATGTACAGTTCCAGGCTTGTGTAGTAACTCTGCAACTGAGTGATTTGTATAGGCAAGGTAAATGTTTAATTCCTTCCTCTTGATGACTGGTCTTCAAAGTATGGCTTTAGTGTTAGCTACCCTAAATAGTGAATGGTTTGTTTCATCTTTTGGATTAAAAAAATTTGTTTTTTCTTTATTGATTTTAGAGAGAGAGGAAGGCAGAGGGAGAGAGATAGAAACATCAATGAGAAAGAACAGCGATTGGCCTCCTCCGGCATGCCCCCCACTGGGGATTTGGCCCACAACCTGGGCGTGTGCCCTGACTGGGAAATGAACCGGCGACCTCTTGGTATGTGGGTCAACGCTCAACCACTGAGCCACACCGGCCAGGTTCGTCTTTTGGATTTTAAAAGTATCACTAAGAACTCAGATTCTATATTCAATGTGTTTCAATCAATTGCAGTTATTCTTTTTTTTAAAATCCTCATCTGAGGATATTTTTCCATTGATTTTTTAGATTACTAGAGTAGAAGGGAGAGAGAGAGACAAAAACATCAATGTGAGAAAGACACATCCATTGGTTGCCTCCCACATGACCCTGACTGTGGCTAGGATTGAACCTGAGACCCAGGTACATGCCTTTGACTGGGAAGCAAACCTGTGACCCTTCAGTCTGTGGGCCAGCACTCTAACTGCTGAGCCAGACCAGCCAGGGCTCAGTTATTTTTTTTTTTTTGATGATCAAACTGTCTCATCTCTTGTCCCGCTGGTGTGGTTCAGTGAGCGTGGACCCGTGCACCAAGAGGTTGCTGGTTCGATTCCCAGTCGGGACACATGCCCAGGTTGTGGGCCCGATCCCCAGTGGGGGGCATGCAGGAGGCAGCCAATCGATGTTCTCTCTCATCGATGTTTCTCTCTCTCTCTCTCTCAAATTAATAAAGGAAAAAAAAAAAGAATAAAAAAACCCAGTCTCATCTCTGGCCAGATGGAAGCCCCTGCAGTTGGGATCCAGTCCTTTTTGACCCCACTGGCCCTTGAGCACTTTCTTGCTTTGAGCACAAAAGACATACCAGGCTCATCTTGCAAATCCCTGCCCCGGACCAGGAATCAGCCATTTCTCCAAGATGCCCGGGTTCCTTCTAGTGGGAAATGGTATTTGGAAAACACAATTTGGTCTTTGCCGCTGGGTGTGATGAGGTATGAAACAAGTTTATATGGAGGCAAAGGTTATGGGCCAATGTGTTTCTGAGGGTAGAAAAAGTTCTACAAAGCTTTATTTGAAAGTTGCATGGAGAAAATTTTATTCCTCAGATTTTAACGTGGATCCATGTAGCTCCCTTTACAGTGACACACCCTCACAGAAGCTCTCGTCTTTAGCTGAGAATCAGATTCATATACAGAATTTTTTTTACAAAGGAAAAGATGCCTGGGTCCACGGCCGCATTTTTGGAACTGAACACTGTGCAGTGAGCCCTTGTCAGCTACGCTTTTTTTTTTTTTGTCTTCAGGGTTTTGTTTGTTTGTTTAAAGCTGAGGAGATGATTCTCAAAAGCACTTGTTCAATAAATATTGAAGTGCCAGGGAATGAGTTAGCTGGTGGGTGCTGGAAACACAACAGTTATAAAAAGACGCAGCTCCTGTCCCCATGGACTGTAAAGAGACAGACCAAAAATATTGAATTCACAGTAAGTTGCCATAGGAGCTAAGAAAGAACAGGGAACTGAGAGAGAGAGAGAAACAGGAAGGAATGCTTTTTGATAGGATGGTCAGGGAAGGTCTCCCTGAGAAGGTAATATTCAAACTGATTTGCAGAAGAAAATGGGTTTTTAGGCCACGCAGACCTAAACTTTGAAGGGCTATTGGAAACATAGGAGCAGAATTTATAAAGTCTTTGCTCAGTGCCTGGTTCGCAGGAAATGGCAGGTGCTAGATGATGATGAAAACGATTCTCTGCTCAGCCAGATCTTCTTCCTTTAAGGCCCATTTCAGACCAAATGACTCTAGTACACCCTCCTTAGTGAATCTAGCCCGCACTGATGCTTCATTCACCAAATGTTTACGGGCCTCTCCTGTCTGTAGGTTCTGTCTGGGCTCTGGGGATACATTGGTAAAGCCAGCTTGGCTTTTACAGAACATATGTTACAGGAGGTGACTTAATTTAGCAATTATCTATCTTTTCTTTTTCAGACTCAATAGGATGATAAACTCTTGGAGGGCAGGGGACTTGTCCTGTTTTGAAGCCCTCTCCACGGTTCCTGGCATAAACTAAGTGTTCTGTAAAGTACTAGACTCAGTGACCTTTCAGCTGGTCCGATGTGACCCACCCACCCACCAGCCAAGGACCTGAGACCTGTGCTGTTAGGAGAGAGAAGAGAACACATGTGGAGTCTGAAAGCTATTTTTATGCCTTGAGCAAAGGCCAACAACTAGACCGTTCCAGTGTGCCGGAATGATTGAAGTTGTAAAGTGCCCAAACCCAGGTCCTGTTGGCATGGCCTTTAAACAAAGGTTCTTTCAAACTTGTTGATTTTGTTGTTGTTGATGTTAACCAACTTGAAAAAAATTCTTCTTAAGAGAATATGTTCATCAATCCTGGAGAACCTTTTGGATTCCTAACATTAACTCATACCCTTCATCTTCCCCGCTGTCCCCCCACCCACGCACCTACGTGCATTCACATTCATGCACATGTAGAGTCCATACCTTTGTTTCAAAACTCCTGTTTCCTTCACATCAGTGCTTTCCAGCATTAAGAAAACAACCCAAAGCAACAACAACAACAACACACCATGCCATAAGTTGAGTTACAGTTCACTTATTATTAGAGTTTATTATTAGATAAAATAGTATAGGATGCCCAGTTCAGTTTGAATTTCAGATAAACAACATATAATTATTTAGTGTAAGTATGACTCATGCAATCTTAGGACATACTTACACTACAAACTTATTTGTTGTTTTACAAAATTCTAATTTAACTGGGTGTCCTGTATTTTTTTACCTGTCAATCCTACTTATTATAAGTCTTCACGTACACTCTCTCTTGTAATACCTAAAAAACACACAAAATAAGTATTCTGCTAATTTTACAAATAAGGAAACTGAGGCTCAGAGGTAGTAATATCCTCAAGATTACAACTGGCACATGCTTCAAATCAGGATTTGAAGCTAGATCTGTCCAAACACAAAGACCTTGTTTTCATATTTCTCAAGTAAACCAATAATTGCCACAATTGTTATGTTCAGAGCTAGACCAAGAACACTGAAGTTTTATCATTGTTAGTTGAATGGACATGTTATTGAAGTTCCCTAAACACAGCTCTACACCAAGCTGAGACCTGGGACCATCTACCCCTTCTTACCATGTGAATGCTACTCGGCCTTCATGGCTCAGCTCAGAGGTTCCCTTGTTGAGGAAGCTTCTCTGACCATCCTGGGAAGAGCTGATTATTCTACGCCTCTATTTCAGCACTTACACAGTGTATTGCAATGATCTTAAGGGTCTGTCTCAGATCTTAAGGGTCTGTCTCTTTTGGAAGACCATGAGTTTTCTGAAGTAGAGACCATGTCATTATTCCAGTGCTGGCATAGGGGTGGAGCCTCAGTAAATGCTTCGTAAGCGCTTGAAGGTTGAAGCTCAAATTCTGGGCATCAGATTTAGATAAATTCTGCTAAAACGTGTATGAGATTACCAACTAGGAGACAATGGTCTCCTGGCTCTCTTTGAAAAACGTCATTAAATAATGGGTATTAGAAACTAACCTCTATCTAGAGACAAAAAGCAAACCATAACCCTTTACAATTTAACTTGGGAAGAACCCTCCCAGTTACCATTTTTTATGATTCTGTTTTGCTGTGACCTTTGACAGAGTTGTAACTTGTGTTATTGCTGTTATATTGAATGGAACATCTAGAATGAATCAGCCTTAATATTCATAAATATCTGCAGAGGAAAAAGGAAGAAGTGAAAAAATTTGAGCCTTACTTGCCTAGTTTAGCAAAGTTCAAACCAGTCATTTTAAAAGGACAGTTTTGTATGAAAAAATGAAGTCATTTTATATGCTAAAGATACATATGCTTGGCATATAACGGTGTTATTCCTTAAAGCATTTCCTTGAATATATTCCAGAGACTATTTTTTATTATCTAAAAGTAAATTATAATTCTGGTAAATACAGGATTTCTCCATGTCTTTCCTCTTTCGTTGGACAGACCTAGCGATTTCCAAGGGCATCCCATTAGATTATGGAAAACAAATATGGTATTCTTGTTTCTTAGCTGACCTGCTCGTCATCCTGAACTGAAACTCCTTTTAATGCCAACAAAGCACTATTTCACTGAAAATAGAAATACACCCATGTGAGTCATCCTACCACATCCAGGTTCTCTGGCTCTTTCCTTGAAATATTCCAGATAAGAATAATTATGGGTCAATGCCCTTTCCAAAGTAACAAGTCAATGCTCCATACATAGCTCTTTATGTTAGTCAGTAAGTGTTTTAGGAATGATTGACAAGCTCAGATTTAGATCATTTCTATTAAGATGAATAATTATTAGATCCAAACAGTAACTCTTCTTGGTGGAAGTACAAAGATACAATAACCCACTCAGGAGATCATCTACGTTATTCTTTCAGGGTGAGGAAAATGACTGATGCACTCTGGTGTGTCATTTAGTGTATTGGATAAAGGCTTCAAGTCAACAGGAAGTCTGTCTAATAGTGAAATCCCAAACTTCAACCATGCAGAGTGGGCAGTGTCCCGGGAGGCAGAGGAACTTCCTTTCCCTTCAGAAGCGTACTCTCCTTGTGCGTCAGCTAGGCCGGGCAGTGGTAAGCACACTGTTGACTGTTCCTCGGTATGCATGGGGGGAAGAGACATATATAACAGGCAAGAACACTGGCTCCAGGGTCAGGTTGCTGGAATTTGTCTCTTAGACCTAACCCTTCCTGACCTCGGACAAGGTACTTCTCTCTGAGCCTCATTTTCCTCATCAGTTAAGTGGAAATAATAATAGTATCATCTCATGGGTTACTGTGAGGATCACTGAAACTGGAGGTAAAGGATTCATTGCAGGGCCGGGCACAGTAAGCTCACACTGTTAGTTCCTCTTGCTTTCCTTTCTTGCCTGTCAGCATGTCTGAAATCAACGGCAGAGTAAGCTGGCATGCAGATGGGCAATGTTTCAGCTTCTGACCACAGCTTCCTCCAGATAGATTTCCATGAATTAGTAAGTCATATTTCAAAAGGAGTGGAGATTTACACAGAGAGGGAGGGACGGACTTAGGATTTCACATGCATCTCTTCTTCCCTCCCACTGGCTCCCTTTCCACCTTAAGTTCTTATGGGAAACACAAACAAAAGTACAAAAGACAAGGTCAGGCAAATGTATAAGACTTTGTCCTCCCACCCCAACTATTGTAAGCTGGGCTGGCCCTTGTGGAAGGTCCCTTCTGTGTGGCTCGAGGCAGGCCTGGGGCCTAGGAGCAAAGGAGCGTCTGCAGCCCTTTCCTCCCAAAGCCCATACTCGGGGTGCTCTGGATCTGACTGCTGAAACAGCAGAGAAAGGGAGTGCAGAAAGACCTAGCAAGTCAGCAAAGAAGCAACATATTCAAGAGAGCACGTGTCCCTCACCCAGGGCTCACTCCAGGCTTTCTCAGGAGGCGAGTGTGAGCCCTGGGACTCCTGGCCATCGGAGGGAGAGAGAAAGTCAGAAAACAGAGTCAAAAGCAACCACCATACCTGGCTGGGAAATTTGACTCATTCAATTCATTCAACATTTATTTTATTGAGGCTCTATTGTGTGCTAGGCACTGTTCCAGATACTAAAACCCCATCCACATCAGTTCAGAAGTCAGTTAGTCATAACCATAGAGGAATCAAGCCCTTGACCCTGGGCACCTCAAACCTGCCCTGTAGTCTCAGAGCTGAATTCTTTCCCATCATGTTCATGGCTGTGCCCTTTACTCTGACCCATCGTGAGGGCAGGGTGTGACTGGGGGGAAGAGAAGGAGCAGAAGGGAGATGTAAGCTTCCAGCGCTAGCAAATAACAGAGGGTATCAAGACAGGAAAGAGTTTGGGTGTATTCCCTGGTTTCTCTTTCCTCAGCACTGGGGTCAGAAAACAGTAGTCTTGCTGACTCAGGTGGGGGCTGCTCTCACAAAGAGATTGTAACTCAAGGAACAAAAGCCTCAGTCCCTCTCCCTCAGCTCCAGGTCATTACGAGTCTCATATTTCTGTCATTGGCCTAAAAGAGAAAATTAGCATTTGATCTGGACTGGGGGAAAAGTGGCTTGCACAAGACTGAAGAGATATAGGTAGACAGCCGGTACTCGTGTGCTTTGGGGAAGGATTTGCCTGCATTGTATCACAAGCAGGACGATTTTAGCAGAGGATTAGCCAAGAGGAATAACAATCCATTCAGGTGTCATGAGCTGAGGTGAGGCCAAGTGCTAGAAACAATAAAAAGATGCTCCACCAGAACCTTCCTTTCTAGGCCTATCCAGATCACCGATGATGCCAACACAGGTCCCAAAACGGAACTGGAGGTACAGTGAAGAGAGAGCTCAGCATAGGCTCCTCTACATCAGAGTAGGGCTTGATGCTTTTGAGCTGTTACTTTAAATTCCCACTCACCTATCCCTGTGACCTTTAAAAATTAAATCAATTTAGATGAACCTTATATTTTTATTTTGGGGTTTTGAAATTGAACTAATTCAATCAACCAAGACCCTTTGTATTTAAAAACAAAAGACAGAATTCCAAGAGGAAAAAAACAAATCAAAACCTCCAGACCTCATGACACAAGTGTTTTCTTGCTTGTTCTATCACTAACATATTTATTCTCTATGGAACTCTTCATTTTCCAGATGAAAATGGAAAGGTAAGATGTGAAGACCGGAAGTCGCCCTCCTCCAATCACATGCCTAATTCGTTGCAGATAACACAGCACAGCCTTCCCACTGTCCACGGATTGGTGTCTTAAGCTACCCTAAGATGTTAGCATGTCAGAACAGGAGCCCGGATTTCTTTAATTGGCTGAAAGAATGTTATTCGTTTTCTGAAAGTTTCAGGTTTTGTGGCTTTTCAAAATCATCTCTTAAGTTGGTTTAGTTAGTAAATAAAAAACGACAGGGATGCACCCTCCTTGGAGCATGGCTGTGCCTTTCTCTTGGGCACGTACTTTTTTTTTTTTAATCCTCATTTTTGCATTTATCTTCAGATAGAGCAGAAGGAAGAGAGGAAGGAAGAGAGAGAAACATCGACATGAGAGAGACACATAGAGTGGTTGCCACCCACACGACCCCAGCCAGGGCCGGGGACAAACTGCAACTGAGGTACCTGCCCTTAGCGGGAACCGAACCTGGGACTGTCTGGTCTGCGGGCCGACGCTCTAACTGCTGAGCCAAACCCGCCAGGGCTGGGCACGTACTTTAAAAAAAAACAACTCTGGGGGCCCCCATGGGACTTGCAATTAGGGGAACAGCAGGCAGCAAAACTCCTGAACCTGTCTCCAAGGCCCCTTTTCTCTGACTTTCCAGTGACCTAGTAGTGACTCATATAGTAACAAGTAATATATAAAAATTAAAATAAAGAAAAGACATGAAGGGCCTCAAAAACAGGCTATACATTCCACAAAACAGGCTATACATTCCACAAAACAGATAATTTTCACTGGTGAATTCTACCAAACATTCAAAGAAGATTTAATATCTTATTCAAACTCTTTCAAAAAACTGAAGAGGAGGGAACACTTCCAAACTCATTGTATGAGGCCAGCATTACCCTGATACCAAAACTGGACAAGAACACCACAAAAAAGAAAATTATAGGTTAATATCCCTGATGAACATAGATGCAAAAATCCACAAGAACATATTAGCAAACCTAATTCAACAATACATTAAAAGGATTATATACCATGATCAAGTGGGATTTATTCCAGGGATGAAAGGATGATTAAACATTCACAAATTAATCAACCTGATATATCACATGAACAAAATGAAAGATAAAAATTAGATGATCATTCCCATAGATACAGAAAAAGTGTTTGACAAAATTCAACATCCATTTATGATAAAGATTTTCAACAAAGTGCATATAGAGGGAATGTACCTCAACATAAAAAAGGCCATATATGACAAACCCACAGTTAACATCATACTCAATGGTGAAAAGCTGAAAGCATTTTCTCTAAGGTCAGGAACAAGGCAAGGATGCCCACTCTCACCACTTCTATTCAATATAGTATTGGAAATCCTAGCCATAGCAATCAGATAAGAAAAAGAAATAAAAAGCATTGAAGTCAAAAAGGAAGAAGTAAAGACTGTCATTATTTGCAGATAGCATAATACTATATGTAGAAAACCCTAAAGATTCCACCAAAGAACTGTTAGAACGAATAAATTCAGTAAAGTTGCAAGATACAATATCAATATACAGAAATCTGTTGTGTTTCTATACACTAAAAACAAACTATCAGAAAGAGATCAAGAAAACAATCCCATTTACAACTGCATCAATAAGAATAAAACCTCGTAATAAATTTAACCAAGGAGATAAAAGACATATAGGCTGAACACTATAAGACATTGATGAAAGGAATTGATAATGACAAAAATAAATGGGAAGATAGTCTGTGCTCATAGATTGGAAGAATCATTATTTTTAAAAGTACATACTACCCAAAGCAATACACAAATCAAATGCAATCTTTACCAAAATTTCAATGGTATTTTTCTCAGAACTAGAACAAATAGCTCTAAATTTGTATGGAACCACAAAAGATCCCAAATAGCCAAAGCCATCTTGAGAAAGAACAAAGTTGGAGGTATCATGGTCCCCAATGTCAAACTAGACTATAAAACTATAGCAATCAAAACAGTATGGTTCTGGTACAAAAACAGACACCTAGGAAACCCATGGATATATAGTTAATTAATTTATAACAAAGGACCAAGAATATACAATGAGGAAAGGACAGTTTCGTCAATAAATACTGCTGGGAAAACTGAACAGCCACATGCAAAAGTATGAAACTAGACTTCTATCTTACACCATACACAAAAATTAACGCAAATGGATTAAAGATACCATAAAACTCCTGGGGAAAAACATAGACAGCAAGCTCCTTGACATTGGTCTTGGCATTTAATTTTTGGATCTGACTCCAAAAGCAAAGGCAACAAAGGCAAAAATAAACAAGTGAGACTATATTGAACTAAAAAGCTTCTGCACAGAAAAGAAAAACATCAACCCAATGAAAAGGCAACCTACTGAATGGGAGAAAGTATTTGCAAATCATACTGATAAGGGGTTAATATACAAAATATATAAAAACTCAAACAACCCAACAACAGAAAAATAATCTGATTTTAAAATGGGCGGAGGATCTAAATAGTCATTTTTCCAATGAAGACACACAGATGGCCAAGAGGCACATGAAAAGATGTTCAACATCACTAATTATCAGGGAAATGCAAATAAAAGCCACAATGTGAGACATTACCTTACATCTGTTAAATGGCTATTATCAAAAGGACAAGAAGAAGCAAGTGTTGGTGAGATGTGGAGAAAAGGAAACCCTTGTGTTCTGCTGGTGGGAACCCTTGTGTTCAAGTAACCCTTATTTTACTTAATAATGGCCCCAAAATACAAGAGTAGTGATGCCAGCAATTTAGATATGCCAAAGGGAAGCCATAAAGTGCTTCCTTTAAGGGAAAGGGTATGTATGTATGGGAAAAACACAGTATACATATAGAAAGACCTAAAGCTTGCAACCAGACTAAAGTAAATGTAAAACCCCAGCTACTTCTTTACTTTTTAAGTATTTTATTGATTTTAGAGAGAAAGGGAGAGGGAGAAACATCTTTGTGAAAAACATCAATCAGTTGCCTCCCATACTTCCTATCAGGGATCGAACCCACAACCTGGGTATGTGCCCTGAACAGGAATCGAACCTGCTACCTTTCAGGGTACAGGGCAACACTCCAATGAACTGAGCCACACCGACCAGGGGCCAGCTACTTCTGATTCCCTGTCCACCTCTGGGAGTTTGATGATTTCTCTCTCAGCAAGGAAAAGGTAAGGGATGGTTTCTCTCTCATTTCAGTCTTCTGCCCCTCAACTCTCAGCATCTTTCCTCAGACTCTTTTCAGTCACTTAGTACTGAAGTAGCACGAAAAGCTGTGAAACTAAATTATATTATTCCCACCATGGATAGCACGTATAGTACTTCTTAAGGAGACTACAAACTATATCTAAAATAGCCAAATTAGAAAACCAGGCTCTCATCCTCATCTCCGTACTGCAAAGAATGAGTTTCAGGGAGTAGCACTGCAGACAGGGAAGAATAAAAAAACCACTTCACTGTCTCACCAAGACTAGTCTTCTTACTTTCTCAGGAAGGCAAGGAAAAGAAAAAAAAAAAAGTAAGGAAAAGAAACTAATAGCCTCTCAAAGCAAGAGCAACTATGACTGGAGCAAAATGAGTGTTCTTCCTATCTCCAATTGAGAATGTCTCCTATTAAACAAAACTTTCTCATCTGTATGTATCCAAACATATTTCACCAATATATTTTTATATAATTCACATCAAAACTGGATTTCCCCCCCCAGAATATTTGATGAAAAGGTTTCCAAAAGCACCCACATTGTTAACGTTTGGCCAAAAGACAATCAGAACCAAGGCTGGTAGAACGAACCCTGAAGAGCAGAGAGAATTTCTACATTGTCATCCCAACTTAATTTTCCAAATCAGCCAGTTCAGAAATAAAGTAAAATAAATATTCTAATAAAACTTTCTCATTATACTAGGAGTACAATTCAATTTGGAAGACTAACATTTTAATGAACAAATGTTGTTCTCCCAGTACAACAAACAAAAGTGTGAACATGAACTGCTTGGGTCTAAGTAATGGTTTAAATCTGGGACTGGTACAGGGGAGATACTGAATTATGCATTAGTTTTATAAATAAAATTAAGACTGCTATCTTAAAATATATTACTTCAATAATGATAATGAAGCAAAGTTTTAAAAGTTAACCTCCTCCTATCTAGAGACATGGATGTAGGGAACAGACTAACCTCAGAGGGAAGGGTGGGGGGAGAAAAAACAAAGAATGTACATGCATTTAGGCATAACCAATGGACACAGACAACAATGTGGTAAGGGGGGGGGGCGGAGGTGGGAGGAGGGTATCAATGGGGAGGGGAAAGGAGGGACATCTGTAATACTTTCAACAATAAAGATACCTAAAAAAAAAAAAAAAAAAAAAATTGCCCTGGCTGGTTGCTCAGTAGTTAGAGTGTTGGCCTGCACAATGAAGGGTCTCAGGTTCGATTCCCAGTCAAAGGCACATACCTGGGTTGCAGGTTCCAGCCCCAGCCCGTCAGGGTTGTAGGTTGTACAAGAGAGGCAATCAATCGATGTGTCTCTCTCACATCAATGTTTCTCTCTCTCTTTCACCCTCTACCCCTTCCACTCTCTCTAAAAATCAATGGGAAAATATCCTAAGGTGAGGATTAACAAAATAAATAAATAAACAAAATAAAAGTTAACCTCCTCCTAAATTGCCAGGCATTAAACTCAAACTACAAATCTTTTAACTGGACGAATATCTTTTTTATTGCTGAGAAATTTTCTCAAAAACACTATTACAGCCCTGGTCAGTGTGTCTCCGTGGGTAGAACACCCACCCACACCCCCACGCACCGAAGTGTGGCAGGTTCGATTCCCGGCCAAGGGCATGTACCTATCGGGGCTGCAAGTTCGATTCCCAGCCCCAGTTGGGGTGCATGCAGGAGGCAACTAATCAATGTCTCTCTCACATTGATGTTTCCCTCTCTCCTTCCCCCTTTCCATTCTCTAAAAATCAATGGAAAAAAATACCCTCTGGTGAGGATTAACAACAAGAAAACTATTATACACACACACCAACTAAAAAATAGCTTTATGTGGAGGTGCTAAAAAGTGAATTGAGCTGCTTAAAGTGCTCAAGAGAAAGAATGACTAGGAGAAAATAAAGTGATCTGTGAAGTTCAGAAGAGTTAGAAAAAGGCAAATTATATGGCAATGCAAATATTTATTTTCAGCTTACATCTGGCACAGGACAGTCCAAATCCCAAAGATAATTAAGGAACCACATGAAATGCCATCTTAGAGAAATATAATCCAAAAATTTATACTTATATATTCTGGTTTGATTGTTTGAACTTCCAAAAATTTAGGGGCCTACATAAGTTCTACAGTTTACAAAAGGAAAGCACTCAAGTAAAGATACCATGAAAGTGGAATAGGCCTGGAAAAAAAAAAAAAAAAAAGCTCTTTTTTCTTTACAAATTGAGTTTTGCTTTCAGTGGTAAAATTAAAATCAAGATTATATACAAAAACAGTATCAAGTGAATGATTATGTGTTGGAGAGCAGAAACTTCAAAATGATGATTATAAAAACCAGTAAGTACAATACACTGCACGCATCAAGTTGCAGATTAGACAGAAAAATGACTGATGTCCACAGGCTATTCACTAATCAACTAAAATATCAGGTGGAACAGTGATTAAATTTTGGCTTAACAGAGTAATTTGGTCACCTATTGTGAATGAACTCTTGTTAGCCAAAGATTATTTTTTGAAGATCAGTGATCTATACATATTCTTTTATAATTTTAATACATTGTTTTGATACTTCTTAGATTCTTAATAAAATGGCTTTCCACTTTTTAGGAAGTAAAAATTTGAGAATATTTCAATTAGAAGAAAATAGACTTATATTGCCTGTTTTAGTCAAAGCTGCTTAAAATTCCAACCTTTTACCATCAATACCGATTGTTTATCAACACAAAGAGTAGAAAAGACCAAGAATTCTGTTTATTATTTTATTATGGCAAACACTTTCATGATATTTGACAGAATTCAGAACTAATATTTTTAAATGGGTTCATATCTGTGAAACTAAGCCAACCAGGATAATAAAGTCTTTATTTAAAAAAAAAAAAAGAAATTAAGCAACCAAAAGATATTTCCCATAATAGCAAAATATAAAAATAGAGGCAAAGTGACAGAATGTTAAAAATCGCTAAGCAATGGAATGAAGAAACCCTGATTCTATCTGACATTGCTAATGGTCTCGTTGTCCTTCCACTGTTATGTATGTAAAACAGGTACAATAATAACTAAAGACTGGCCTTGCAGGACTTAGCAGGAATCTAAAAGGAATTATTGAAAAAGTGTTCAAATACTTTATAAATACTGTAAAAAAATATTTATTTTACTTTTTGCCTAAGTGAAAGTGTCCATTTAAATCAGACTGTTTCTTAATATTGTTTCAAACTCTCAGAGAGATGTCAGCTTTCTTCCAAAATGATACTCTCAGTGTATCAGAAATCTGATTAAGAAAGAGAATACTAGAACTGTGCTACTTGAGGAAAAAAGAGAGACTTGCAGCACAGTTGGTAAAGTTCCTAGACTCGGTTCAATCAAGTTATGGATCATCCAACTGACAGATTTTGTTACTCCAGCATTTTCAAGCATTATTTCGAAAACATATTCTCAGTGTGAGATTTCTTACATAAATAGGAAGAATTTAACTTCTGTAAACATTTGCAGTGTCAGCTATTTCTTTGAATAGATTTTTTTCCCCCTTAAGAGAGCTGCTCCAGTGAAGAATTGTTTCTTACACATCCAGGTCCAGGATCAAAAAGAAACTCAATGTTTTTCTATGAAAAGACAGAAATACCCAAGTAATGTGAAAGCTTTCTGTAACCAGGGATTGCCCACCTATTCCAAGCATGTAATCACTCCCTATAGAGTCCTGATGAATTAAAAAGGTTCTTCAGTTACTCATAGCTCATCAGATGTGTTGTTCACCTTTGGTAATTGACATTCTTCATTGGTAAGACAACTCTGAAGGATGTCCTTGTAGTGGTTCTTCAGATCGTCATACAAAGAAACAGTTTCTTGCGAGTGAGCCGATGGTAACACCTTTTCATTCAGTAACATCTGTACTCGGAATTCTTCTTTAGGAGTCTTAGCATTTTTACAATGGTAAAGCACAAATATTAGGTTTGAGGCATAGGGTACAATGTGACCACTTCGGAACTTCCGATGCATTTGTTCCTTGTAATTGTAAGCTGTTAGGGGCTCCTTGTCTTTGAAGTATCCCATGAGAGAAAGCAGTGGAAGAAGGGTCTCTGCGTGACCAAACTGAAGGATGACTGGAGAGGAAACTGGCTGAGACCTTAAATGAGAAATCGAGAAAAAATATGTATATACATTCATGTCATAGAACATAATATCTACACTTAGAAGCAATATACAACTTTCTCATCAACAGGTGTTTTAAGCCTCTTTCTTAACTAGTATACATTAATTAGGTCACCTAAAGCACCTAAAACCTTATATTTATTTCCAAGGAATATCTCCTTAGGTCTGAAGTTACAAAGCAGTACCATTCAGACCCTAGCTATATTTGATTTGACCTGCATAAATAATTTTCAATTTTGCATTGTTAGTATTTAAAAATTGAGAGATTTCAGATTCTTAGAAATCCAGACTTTTGGCTACTCTTGAAAAACTGAAAGATCTGGCAACATATATTCCCATAAGAAAATAATCAGTATAAAAAGCATCAAAATGGAAAGGGAACCCACTGTATGGGAGAACATACTTGCCAGTGATACATCAGATAAGAGGTTAATGTCCAAAATATATACAGTACTCATACAACTCAACAAAAGGAAGACAAAGAATCCAATTAAAAGGTGGTCAGAGGACCTAAATAGACACCTCTCCAAACAGGACATACAAATGGTCAAGAGACATATGAAAAAATGGTCAACATCTCTAATCATCAGAGAGATGCAAATTGAAACAATTATAAGGTATTACTTCACACCTGCCAGAATGGCTACCATCAACAAATCATCAAACAACAAGTGCTGGCGAAGGTGTGGAGAAAAGGGGACTCTAGCACACTGCTGGTGGGAATGCAGACTGGTGCAGCCACTGTGGAAAACACTATGGTGTTACCTCAAAAAATAAAAAGTGGAACTGCCATTTGACCCAGTGATCCCACTTCTAGAAATATATCCTAAGAAGCCTGAAACACCAGTCAGAAAGCATATATGTATCCCTATGTTCATAGCAGCACTATTTACAATTGCTAAGATCTGGAAACAGCCCAAGTGTCCATCAATAGATGAGTGGATAAAAAAGCTGTGGTACATACACACAATGGAATACCATGCATCTGTAAGAAAGAAAGCTCTCTTATCCTTTAAGATGACATGGAGGGACCTGGAGAGTATTATGCTAAGCGAAATAAGCCAATCAGAGAAAGATAAATATCACATGATCTCACTTATTTGTGGAATATAATGAACAAAACAGACCCAGAGACATGGAAGTAGGGATCAGACTGACAAACCTCGGGGCGGGGGTGTGAGGGATAAACCAAAAACTTATATGCATATATGCATAACCAATGGACATAGACAACAATACTGTGAAGGGGGACGGGAGCAGGGAGGAGGGTGTCAATGGGAGGAAAAAGGAGAAATATCTGTAATAAAAATAAGTTAAAAAAAATAAAAAGAAACAGCTACTGCTATAGCAGGAACAACAACAACAAAATCAGCATAACAGGAATGAGGACATAACCCTGTTACACAGGACATATGTCATGCCACATTGTCTAACATAGGATGTTTCATTACTTGCTGGATCCCTTTATACATCTGAGTATGTGCAAGTCAAAGCTAATACCACTGCCATAGTGTAAATATAATGCAATTTAACAGTGATACAAGTTAAAGAAAAACAAGTAGTAAAAATACTGATTTACAGTTTAAGTCCTCTAGCCATGAGGCAGTAACTTCAAAGCCATGACTCACTCGGAAAATCAGTGTTTTGTACAATTTAAAAGTTCTTTCTTCTTGATTTTTGCATTTCAAGAAAAAATTCAGAGCTCACTGAATGTCTAGGTTGGATTTTAAGGGTAAGAAGCAGAATTTAGCATAAAGATCTAAAAGAATGTTAAGCATTTTTTGCATTAGCTCAGAAGTATTTATATTAAATAATAGCTCAGACTATAAATCACTTGTCTCAAACATAACTGTTTTTCTTCACTATTCTATTTTACAAGCTGAAATTCAACTTAATAACCTTTAGTGGTTCAAGTGTTAAAATTAGAATATATATGATATAGCAATCTTCTTCAAGGTTTTTTAAGAAAGCAGGAGTAAAACATCTAAGTCATAAATATGACAAAGGAGCAATGGAGCAAAGGCAGTCTTTCCAACAAATGGTGCCAGAACACAAGACATCCACATGCAAAAAAAAAAAAAAGAATTTAGACACAGATCTCAGACTCTTCACAAAAAATTAACTAAAAAATGATTATAGACCTAAGTGTAAAACTCAATACAATAAAACTCCTAGGAGATAACAAAGGAGAAAACCTAGATAACCTTGGGTATGGCAATGACTTTTAGAAATAACACTAAAGGCACAATCCATGAAAGAGGAAATTGATAAGCTAATCTTCATTAAAATTAAAAACTCTCCTCTGCTAAAGTCAATGTCAAGAGAATGAGAAGACAGGTCACAAACTGTGAAAAATATCTGCAGAAGACACATGACAAAGGACAGTTATCTAAAATAGACAAAGAACTCTTAAGACTCAAAAATAAGAAACAACCCAATTTAAAAATGGGCAAAAGACCTGGAGAGCTCACCAAAGATCTACAGATGGCAAGAAGTAAATGAAAAGGTGCTCCACATCATGTCATTAGGGAATTGTAAATTAAAACAAGATACCACTACATATCAAAATCCAGAAAATTGACACCACCAAGTGCTGACGACAGGATATCATTCAGTCACTGCTGGTGTGAATGCAAAGTGATACAGCCACCGTGGAAGTCAGTTTGGTGGTTTCTTACAACACTAAACATACTCTTACCACATGATCCAGCAATTGCACTCCTTGGTATTTATGTAAATGAATTAAAAACTTATGTCTTCACAAAAACCTAAACATGAATGTTTATAGAAGATTTTTTCATAATTGTCAAATCTTAGAAGCAACCAAGATGTCCTTTAGTAGGTGAATAAGTAAACAAATAAATGGTGGTACATCCAGACAATGAAATATTATTCAGTGTTAAAAAGAAATGAGCTCCAAAAGGAAGACAAAGAACCCAATTAAAAAATGGGCAGAGGAACTAAATAGACACCTATCCAAACAGGACATACAAATGGCTAAGAGACATATGAAGAAATGCTCAACATCACTAATCATCAGAGAGATGCAAATTAAAACAATGAGGTATCACCTCACACCTGTCAGAATGGCCACCATCAACAAATCATCAAACAACAAGTGTTGGCAAGGGTGTGGAGAAAAGGGGACTCTAGTACACTGCTGGTGGGAATGCAGACCGGTGTAGCCACTACACCAGTGGAAAACACTATGGTGTTACCTCAAAAAATTAAAAATTGAATTGCCATTTGACCCAGTGATCCCCATTCTAGGAATATACCCTAAGAAGCCTGAAACACCAATCAGAAAGCATATATGTACCCCCATGTTCATAGCAGCACTATTTACAATAGCTAAGATCTGGAAACAGCCCAAGTGTCCATCAGTAGACAAATGGATAAAAAAGCTGTGGTACATATACACAATGGAGTACTATGCAGCTGTAAGAAAGAAAGATCTCTTATCCTTTGAGATGACGCGGAGGGACCTGAAGAGTATTATCCTAAGTGAAATAAGCCAAGCAGAGAAAGACAAATGTCACATGATCTTACTTATTTGTGGAATATAATGAACATAGTCTGAGGAACAGGGTAGACCCAGAGATGTGGAAGTAGGGTACAGACTGACAAACCTCAGAAGAGGGGGTGGGAGGGGAGGGAAGAGATAAACCACAGAACTTATATGCATGTACGCATAACTGATGGACATGGACAACAAAGCTGGGGATGGGGTGGGGGGGGGGATGGGGAGGAGGGTGTCAATGGGGAAAAAAGGAGAAACATCTGTAACAAAAATAAATTAATAAAAAAAAGAAGATAAAAAGAAATGTGCTCCAGCAGAGGGCCACCATATCTGGGACTCCAGCAACCTGGCTCACACTGTTTGCCCTGCCCTGGTAATTCCTTGAGGCCCTGCCCCACCCAACTTTCAGGCCCATCCAAGCTGTTTCCTGTGGCTTTACCATAGGATTGGTCTGTCTTGGCTCCTGCTTCAGATTTTCCTAAAATCTCTCAAACAAGCAGCATCTGGTCTCAGCCCCATACCTCTTGTTGAGTGGCCCCAGGCCTGGCACTAGAAGCAGCCAGCCTTGGTTCACAACTTGGCTTTTCCTGTTGGCACCTCCAAGCCCAGCACAAGAAGCAGCCACCTGCAGATCACTTTGTAGCTTACACTGGGTAGCCCCAGGTAGAACACAGGCAGAGGCTTACCTTGCTCCAGAGCCAGCACACCCAGTGGACAGCTTCAGACCACCTTCAAAACCACCACCAACCACCTCCACAAGTGACACACTCAATGAATGGACTCAGTGGGTATCAGAGCCCTGCTGAAGTAAGTCTTGCTCTGTGTGTTGGGCCCCTACATTGCTGATCCTCCAAGGGAGTCAGAGGCCAGTGGTCAGTGGACACAGTCAGTCCTTGCAGCTGAACCCCTGTTGGGGTTCGTGTGGGAGGTAGCAGATTAGTGTTTCTCTCTCACATCAATGTTTCTCTCACTCTCTCTTTCCCCTCTCTCTCTCTAAAATCAATAAACCAATAAAAATAAAAATAAAGCAAAGCCGTTTTATGATTAAGCCCCAAATATTGATAACAGCTAATGGGTAAGAGTGTGTATATGTCTGAATGAGGGAGTAGGGAGTATGTGTGAGCAGGAAGAGGGTAGGGTAAGAATGAGAGAGAACATAATGTATGGGAGGGAAAAAAGGGAAAGAATGCAAAAAAAGTCACTTAAATTATTTGATTCCCAATATAAGGCCACTGCACATAATTTTGTCAGAAGATTGCCGAGAGCATGAGATTGCTACATTCCATTCTACCTATGGTCCCATGTGGCTTTCTTTGTCATTACCATTCAATAAATAGGGTTGTGAGGTTCAGGATTCCATAACAGAAAGGACTAAGTTTTTTTTATCTTTAATAAAATAATGCAGTCTGTTTGCAGAAAGATGTGAATACATTTTAAGGAAGGAGTTGCCAAGACCATTAATAATGAGGCATATGCAATACCCACTGCAAATGTAGTTTTTAATGTTGGGGGACATAAAGCCATTTGAGACTCTGACTAAAGGAATGGGACTTCATCCCAGAGAAAAACATACCCATAAAAACTTGAATACAGTTTTGGGAATTCAGAGTCTCTACATTCCAAGAATCCCTGTGCTATATATTATATTACAATCTGACATCCTAAGGAATAGTATACCTACAATTATGTCCCACATTGGTTGATATCTCCTGCATCACAATGTATTTCAGATAATTGTAATAATTTTATTCTAATGAGTCCTATATTTAAAATGTCTAAGATTAAATTTACATTTTACATTTATATACTTAACATCAAATTAAGAATAATCAGATGTTCTATAATTTGCTTTGAACTTTCTTATTTTTTCTTGAATCTTTCTGTTTCTTCTGTACTCTGACTCCATATTCTAATCCGCCAATAAATATGGACTTCTACCGGTTACATTTCTCAAATTAACCAATATCCCCCACTTGTAATGATTATTCTTTCTTTAAAACTCTTAGCAGAATAATCTCCTGAAGAACAAGAAATACAAAAACAAGGAACAAGATACCTTTAACTCCACTTTCTCTCTCTCTGATAAAAATGCATTAGACTTGGTATGTCACATTTTCTGAGAAGTGTCAAAACCACTTTAAGAGAGGTATGTTTTAGCTTTAAAAAACAAAAGAACAACCTAGAAAATGTAAAGTATTAATACAAATATATGAAAACATACCCATAATATATGAATGTATATATAGAAATACACAGTTGGAATCAATGTTTTAGGGTTAAGATCTGGTCAAACCCTCTCATTTTATTTTATTTTTTTTAAATATGTTTTTACTGATTTTTTAGAAAGGAAGGGAGAGAGAGATAGAAACATCTATGTGAGAAACATCGATCGACTGCCTCCTGCACACCCCCTACTGGGGATAGAGCCAGCAACCCGGGCATGTGCCCTGATGGGGACCTCTCAGTCCATAGGATGGTGCTCAATCCACTAAGCCACACTAAGCCACACCAGCCGGGCAAACCCTATCATTTTAGAAATAAGGAAAAGACAAGTGAATTGACTAATGTTATCTAGCAAGATAAGAATGCAGTTCTCCAAATTATAGCCCTCTTACTTATGTAAATTGGTAAGGAGATTTTATTAAATCTTCAATTAAAAATAAAATTTAATTTGAAGTCTAAAATTCTGTTGTTAAATAAGGGCTGATGACTGTGTATGTCCACAGTAGCTAAAACACTCCAAAAAAGTACTTCAAGTCACTCAAAATGCTCCATCAGAAAAACAACCAATAATTGCATGTTTTTCCCCTAAACATACCAGCTTAGATCTTTCTAAGCTCTTAATTCATGTTTCACACTCAACTAATGTTACAGAAAGTGTGTTTTTAAACATGATCCATATAATCCCCATACTTATGTAAGCGTACAAATAAGCAACATGAACTGCCAGAGACATGAGATGCTTTGGGAAGAAAACTACCAGGAATAAAATGTTTTATCTTCTTACACATCTGATTGAAATATCAGCTCCAATGAGGCAACTGGAGAAGCATCTGTTTGACAGCTTAACACAAATGTAGAACTAAAACAACTCAAGCAGAAAGTTTTTTTCTCAAGCAAACACATAGAAATAACTTCTGCTTCCATTCAAGATGAAATAACAGGGACCGGATTTATCTTCCTGCCTTGAACTACTATAAAGCCAGACAAAATATATGAAACAGCAGTTTTCAGACATTCAATAATAATCAGAATAAGAGTGAAAGAAGGCAAATGAGGTGAACTGCAACAACTGTCCCAGATTACTGCCTGGAGTTTCCAGGCTGCAGCACAGGGAAGGGGAGCCCAAACAGAGCATGGCAATTTTCCTGAGTAGATGAGATAGGGCTGAGGATTTAGGGAGGCCACACCGGCTGGAATTCACAGGATAGAGTACCCGAGAAGAGAGATCTGCAGAGATCTGCAAGTTTTCAGCTAGTACTGATTAGCATATGTATGTAAAAAAAAAAACTATCCCTACCCAGGGAAAAAATATTAAAAAGGAACAGCTGAAAAAATTCCCAAAGCTAACACAGGGAGGCCAGACATTATAAGTATGGCCATTTGGGCAGCTTCACCAGGAAGCTGCAACTTTGGACTCCCCAGGGAACCACTGGCCCACTCCCTGCAGATCACTAGGGGAAAGGGTCCACCAAAGGGGATACAGAGCCCAGCTGGTGTGGCTCAGTGGTTGAGAGTCGACCTATGCATCAAGAGATCACCGGTTCAATTCCTGGTCAGGGCACATGCCCAGGTTGTGGGCCAAATCCTCAGTGGGGGGCATGCAGGAGGCGGCCAATCGATGTTCTCTCTCATCGATGTTTCTCTCTCTCTCCCTCTTCCTTCCTCTCTCTCTAAAAATCAATGAAGAGGAAAAAAATTAAAAACAAAAAACAAAGGAGACACAGATGCATGCACAGTGAAGCTGGGGTGACTACGGAAGGTACTTGCCTGTCAGTCAAGCCTGGGGAACCATGGATTGGCAAGAACCGGTGGAGTCAATGCAAGCCTGAGAAAATTTGGGAGGACAATCCCCTAAACAAAGAAATTCTCTCTCTTGTTGCTCTTGGCTCCTAGGGTTCTTATACCTGCTTCCTTGCATTCGCCCATATAGCCCATCAGACCTCAAACACAATGGACTAACGGACTGCAGCTGGGAATACAAGCTAAGCTAGCCTAATGCTGGACTGGAGTGTGCAAATATGGAACGGAAATTCTGGACACTGGCTCTGATTTTAACCCTGCTAAAGGCAAAATAGGACTTCTTCCTTGGCGGGACTGAGGGAAACAAAACCCTGAAGCTTGGGGGTCTGATTCCACAGAAATAAAGCTTTCTACTATGTCTCATCCTCCCACGCGAGTCTCAGATATCCTTTTCTTGGGATATTGCAAGAAGCCAACTCTCACTAGCAACAGATGGAAATGTGGACACCTCACTTACACCAATAGCAGTAGGGGTGAAGAAAAGTGGAAAGAACTGATATAAAACTGGAAGGCAAACAAAAAAAAATCACAATATTTTGAGTAGCTGTAGAAGATGAGGGAGACAGTCAAAAATGATGTATAGGTCTGTGGCTTGGATGCCTGGGTGGATGATGGTGGCATTGACCAAAATAGGGAATACTGAAGAAAAAGATTGTGGATATTCCTTCAATACAGACTGAGCACCAACTCCACCCCACACTTGTTCTTAGGCACTGAGGGGAGAGCAGTGAAATAAACAGAGTTCCAGGTATCACAGACCTACAGCCCTCTGAGAGTCAAAAATGTATTTCCAGCCCAGCTGGTGTGGCTCAGTGGTTGAGCGTCGACCCATGCACCAAGAGGTCGCCGGTTCAATTTCTGGTCAGGGCACATGCCCAGGTTGTGGGCCCGATCCCCAGTGGGGGGCATGCAGGAGGCAGCCAATCGATGTTCTCTCTCATCGATGTTTCTATCTCTCCCTCTCCCTTCTTCTCTCTCTAAAATCAATAAAGAGAAATTTTTTTTTTTAAGTGTATTTCCAGAAGGCAACTGGACATTTGAATCTGCATTCAGAGTACAAAGGCTAGTTATATTACTTTTTACCTCATTTAGCCAGTATCTTTCAATAACTAGCAGAGATTCCTGGTACACTGAGCTGAAACTCCATGGAACACAGACTTCAGAAAATTAGCGAAAAGATAAGCAAGAATAGGTTCTAGGGATTTAGAATGTGCATACATTTCTAAGAATTTTAAAAGACAAAGCTCTCCCATTATAATGGGCTAATTAACCAAAATAGCTATTTTATACATTTATTTCAATGCTGCCATCTTATGTTAAAATATGGAACTACACAACATTAAAAAGCCATACCCTTATTCAGTGAAATCTGTAAATACCAGAGATTTGAGAGTCAATGAAAAGGTAGAAAAAGGATAATGAAAGGTATTTAATGACAATAACAAATATTTAAAGCAAGGAAGGGACTGCTAGTGGGAATGGGGCTTCTTTTTTCAAGTAATGAAAATGTTCTAAAACTAAACAGGGGTGATGACTGCGCAACTCTGTGAAAATACTAAAAGCCACTGAATTGTACACTTTAAATGGGCCAAGTATATGGTATATGAGCTATTTCTCAATAAAACTGTTTTTAAAAAACTAATTCTGGTATAGAATTTTGATAGTGGGGAAGGCTGTGGGGTAAGAGGTATGTACATTAGATATGTCTTTACCTTCCACTCAATTTTGCTGTGAACCTAAAAGTAGTCTAAAAAATAAAGGTCTATTTTTTAAAACAAGTAATGGCTCTATGGGACTACTAGAGCCCTAATATTTTAAAAATTCAATTCTTCTGCAATATATTTTATACAGGGAAGTGAATAATTTAAAAACATTTTTAACAATTACGTATCATAAGCATTTTGGAGTCATCTTGTAAAAACTCTAAAAAAAGATCCTATTTTTTTAAATTATTAAATTCTTTAAAAATTATTTCCACTTTTACCAAAACATTATTTCATTCTTTTCTTTTCTCACTTTTCCTTTTGCTAAATACCTATATTGTTTTCAAAGTGTTATTCACAGTAATGTAACTACTATAGAATCCATCTGTTTTAATTGGTAAGTTAGATGAATTTTAGTAACTATAACAGCTGTGTATGCGATCTTCACAGTCCAGTCTGGGAACACTTCTGTCACCCTAAACAATTCCCTTGGACCCATTTGCAGTCAGTCTCTGCGCCCATGTCCAGATCCAGGCAACCACTGATTGATCTACTTTCATCTGTAAGTTCTGCCTTTTCTAGAATTTTCAAATAAACAGAATCATTCAATATACAATCTTATGTCAGTCAGTCAGTATAATGCTTTTGAAGTCGTTCATTTTGTTGCACCCATCAGCAGTTCATTCTTTTTTATTGTTGAGTACATGCATTTATCAGTTGATGGACATTTGAACTGTTTATAGATTTTAGCTATTATTACTAACACTGCTGTAAACATATTTTCACTTTTTTGGGGTACTTAGGACTGGATTTGCTAAATCAGAGTAGACCCATGTTAAACTTTTTAAGAAGGTGCCAAATTTTTCTGAGTGGCTACACAATTTAAATTCTCAGCAAAAATGTATGAGGCTTGTAGTTTCCCCAAATCTCATCAACACTTAGGACAATCAGTTTTTAAAATTTTAGCCAGCCTATAAAAACACCCAGTCTTTCCTCCTGTGTTTTTCCTTTACTCTCACACTACCACACTCACATTTCTGACACTTCTAGTTACCAAATATCTGAGTATTTTCCCACACCAAGCAATCTCTGTGATACCACCTACAATTTAACTCAATTATGAGACTACTTACCTGGAGATATAGTCAAATCCCACAGGTTAAGACCTCAGTCCTTCTTCAGGTTCCAATAAGGAGTGGGTCCCCAGGTTACCCACAACTGCTGTCCAATTTGGCTACAAATCAACGGTTCCCACAACCCACTCCTTGGGTTCAATTAATTTTCTAGAGCAGTTCACAGAACTCAGGAAAATACATTTACATTTTCTAATTTATTATAAAAGAATATGATAAAAGATACAGATGAGCATCCAGATGGGAGATATACATAGGGTAAGGTATGTGGGAAGGGGCACAGAGCTTCCATGCCCTTTCCAGGCCTGCTACTTTCTCAGCAGCCCAGAATCTCACAGGACCCCACACCTTTTTGAAATTTTTTTAAAAATATTTTTTCTTTATCGATTTTTAGAGAGAGAGGGAAGGAGAGGGAAAGAGAGATAGAAACATAGATAGAACATCGACTGGCCGCCTCCTGCATGCCCCCTACTGGGGATCGGGCCTACCACTGAGCCACCTCGGCCGGGCTATGTTAAATATTTTTAAATGCACAAGCAAAATCTATTTTTCAAAATCAACCATTAAAAAAAAATAACAAACATTTTCCTGCCCTCGCTGGCGTGGCTCAGCAGTTACAGCATCAGCCTACAGACCAGAGTTGCAGTTTTGGTTCCCAGTCAAGGGCATGTACCTGGGCTGCAGGTTCCATCCCTGGCCCCAGTCGGGGTGAATGCGGCAACCAATTGATGTGTCTCTCTCACATCGATGTTTCTCTCTCCCCTCCCACCTCCCTCCCTCCCTTCCACTCTCTCTATAAAGCAATGGGAAAAAAAAACAAAAAACAAAACACATTTTCCAGAAGCTTAACTGGGCACACAAAATATACAGCATGCCCTAGCCAGTGTGGCTCAGTTGGTTGGAGCATCATCCCGTACACTGAAAGGTCTCGAGTTCGATTCCTAGCCAGGACACATGCCTAGGCTACTGGTTTGGTCCCTGGTTTGGGCACGTGACAGAGGCAACTAACCAGTGTTTCTCTCTCATGTCAATGTTTCTCTGTCTCTCTCTCTCTGAATCATTAAACATGTCCTTGGGTGACAATTAGACAAAATTTTTTTAGTTTTTACCTTTTTTTCTCATCAACTGCTTTGTCCAATTGCTGAAAGATATCCTGAAACAGGATGCAGCTGGATCGACTATTAATAGTATACCCATATCCTCTTTTCCAATATTGTTTCAGATCATTTAAATATTCTAATACCTAAAAATAAAAATGTCAAAAGTCATTACAATTACATTTTTATTCATGTAACAAATTCACTAATTTTCATTTGCCATTTCCAGTACTTACTAATTGGACCCAAAGACCCATGACACACAGATCTATATGTTGATACACACATTTAAATCGTGGGGATGTACAGGATGGCATGCAAAAGCCAGTGAGTACTCACAGCCCCAAATACATCCTCCACAGCAGTTCAGAACAGTGAGTTATTAAAGACGTGCTCATATCCCCTTCTAAAATTATATTAAAACACTAGCAAAGATATATACAGAAAAAGACAAGATATACATAGAATAATATTCATTATAGTACAGAAAGATGCCAACAGATCAGGAATTTTTAAGAATTTTAGGAAGGTAGGAACCAGACAGAAATGAATTACTTTAGATTATGTATCAGTTTGGCAAAAATACAAGGAATAAAATAGACCAAGGATATGAAAAATTGGTGCTGCTGAAAGGAATGTACATTGTTGTAGATATTCAAAAGTACTGACATGGAAGCTCTCCAAGAGACACTATAGAATGAGAAGAGCAAGTCCAGAATAATAAAAACAGTAAAATGAACATTTGTTACCAAAACACAGACACTATTCTGTTTATATTTCTAAGAATGATACGGATTATAAATAGCAGCATAGAAAAGGGTGGAAATGTACACATCACTCTGATAGCAGTGACTAATCTCTGTGGAGTGGTCCTGAATTGGAGTTGGTGATTAGGGTAGCCTTTATCTAAATGTTAAACCCTGTACTCAATTATCATTTGATCAGATAAATACCAAAACTAGAGAACTAAAACCTGCAACCAACAGAGGTAAATAAGAAGCCTATGTCATAGTTATGAGCCACTCTTCCCAAAAGAGCCCCCAGAGAAACTAAGTACAAGCTATAAGTTTAAGAGCAAGAGCGAGAGTAGGCTAGTGCCATATAACCAAAACTATATATATATATATATTAAAGAGGCAACTAAATCAAGAAGTTAGCAAAAAGTCCAAAGTAAACATTTTTAAAAAGTAAAGAAATAAAAATAAAGTTCTATCAAATCTACTCAGGAAATAAAACAAAAATGGTATCAGAAATAAAAAAGTAGCTAGAACTTGAGATATTTACAAAAATCATTGCCTGGCCAGTTTGGCTCAGCAGTTAGAGCGTTGGCCCACGGACCAGAGTCCCGGGTTTGGTTCCCGCTAAGGGCGCGTACCTTGGTTGCAGTTTGTCCCTGGCCCTGGTTGGGGTTGTGTGAGTGGCAACCAGTCGATGTGTCTCTCTCTTTCCTCCCCCCTCTCCCTCCCACTCTATCTGAAGATAAATGCAAAAATGTCCTCGGGTGAGGATAAAAAAAAAAAAAAAGTCATCCAAACTGACTATATAAAATAGAGTCAAGCCCTGGCCGGTTTTGCTCAGCGGTTAGAGCGTCGGCCTGAGGTCCAGAGAGACCCGGGTTCGGTTCCCGCTAAGGGCATGTACCTCGGTTGCAGTTTGTCTCCGGCCCTGGTTGGTTGTGCGGGTGACAGCCACTCGATGTGTCCCTTTCATGTCGATGTTTCTCTCTCTCTCTCTTCCTCTCTCTCCCTCCCACTCTATCTGAACAAAAAATGAAAAAAATATATATATATATAGCTACAAGTATAGGACTTTATTAAGACAAGTGTGAGAACTTGAATACTGACTGTATGTAAGATAATATTGTGCTATATATATAATTATATGTTATTATGGTTATGCAGGAGAATCTTTTTGTTTAGATGCATGCCCAAGTATTTAAGGGTGAAGTTTCTTGATATTTGCAAAGAGAAAAGATTACATATATGTGATAGAATAAATAACCCCCAAAGATGTCTATATCCTAATCCCTGGAACCTGTGAATATGCTATTTTACATGATAAAAGGGATTTTTTTTTCTGGTTAATCCTCACCTGAGGATATTTTTCCACTGATTTATTTGAGAGTGGAAAGGAGGGAGAGAGGGGGAGAGAAAGGGAGAGACAGAGAGAGAGAGAGAAAGAAACATCTATGGGACAGAGACACACTGATTGGTGGCCCCCTGCAAGACCTAGACCCGGTGGGGCCGGGAATCAAACCTGCAACAGAGGTACATGCCCTTGACTAGGAATCGAACCTGCGACCCTTTGGTCCTCGGGCCGATGCTCTAACCGTTGAACCAAACCAGCCAGGGCAAGGGGATTTTTGATTAAGTTAAGGATTTTAAGATGGGAAAATTATCCTTCATTATCCAAGAGGGCTCAATATAACCATACAGATCCTTTTAAGTAGACAGAAAGGACAGTCAGAGTACAAGACAAAAGCATGGAAGCAGATGTCAGAATGACAAAAGGAACGCAGGCGGTCTCCAGAGACTGACTGGAAAGGCGAGAAATGGGTTTTCCCCTAAAGCCTCCAGAAAGAACACAGCCTTGCTAATACCTTGATTTCAGCCCTGTAAGATTCATTTTGGACTTCTGACTTACAGAAGATAATACATTTGTATTGTTTTAAACCACTAAGTCTATGGTAACTAATATATACAGAAAAAAGCAAATGGAGCAAAAAAAGGTTAACAACTGGTGAATATAGGTGAAGGACACGAACGTTCATGGTATTACTCTTACAGCTTCTATTTGAAAATTTTTAAAATAAGTTGCAGGGAAAAGAGGCATTCATAAGTAATAAAGAGATAAAAGAATAATCTTAAAAAGAAAAGGAAGAAGACAAGTAGTAGAGAATCTTACAGTTACAGGGGTGTTCCTGAGTCACCAGATAGTTCCATCTTTTCTAGATAAGGAAATCAAAGCACAGAAAGATTAAGTGTTTCTTTAACCCAGATCTTATCTTCCAGGGTTTTTAGTAGTTAATATATCAAACTACCTCCCAGAAGAGAAAGAGAAGATGAGCAAAAAGAGAGTACAGTGTTTAAAAGGAGAGGGATTCAAATAGGGAAAGGGAGGCAAGTACAAGCAGGCAACGCAAAGATGAATAAGTGGAGGCTGGCTATGATCTGAGAGGTATATAGCTTTACTGCAGGGAAAGTGGCTTGCACTTAATCCAGAAGTTGCCAGTCTTCAGAAGTAAGGGACCACATGGACACGGCCACTTAGAATAGGAAATGGGCAGATAGCAGGAGGCCAGGTGAATACATGCCAAATATTCCAACAACTATAGTAACTTGGGCAAATAAGTTGTTCTTCTGTTAAAAGGTAAATTTCCTTTTTGCCAACACCCATCAGTCATTTTCACAATACTGAACATTACTTCAATTCTGTTTGCAGCGGTTCTCAACCTGGGGGTCGAATGACCCTTTCACAGGGGTTGCCTAAGACATAACAGTAGCAAAATTACAGTTATGAAGTAGCAACGAAAATAATTTTATGGTTGGGGGTCATCACAACATGAGGAACTGTATTAAAAGGTTGCGGCATTAGGAAGGTTGAGGACCACTGGTTTATTGGCTTTCTTCCCTAGAGCAATCTGGGTAGGGAGAAATAGTGACCGTAAGTCTCAGTTTATACCTATACCAGCATACTTATCAATGGTGCTCATTTCACTTTAAAAGTATCCCAATTTAAAAGATAAATTTTATGAGCACCTTAGCACAGGGCATATCATAAGAGGGTACACCAGGAGGTTTCTGAAGTGATGAGTTATGGACAGTAAGAGGAGATAAGAAAGATACTGGGTACTTGGGACAAAGAAAAAGCAGATCAGGAAATTCAGGAGCACGGAGAGAAAATACAACACACTTATTACTACTGGTGCTCAGCGTCCTAGAGAATCATCATCTATTGAGGGCCCTTTTCCCTTCTTCCAACTCACCCACTAAGACCTAGTTCTGCACTGGCACAAAACCACATAAAACCACCCTTAATCTGCTTGCTCGTCACCTAAGTCTTTGAGGAACAAAATAAAGTACTTGTTTACCTTCTAATATACATTAGCTCTCACTTTAAAAGCCTGCTTCTATCTGGAAAATAGTATACTATTCAAAATTTGAGGTTAAATTTTGAAGTTAATTTATTTTCATATGGAATATTGAAGGTTTCACATGTATGCAAGGGATGGGGATGACTGTGGTTTCAAGAGCCCACATTCCTGAATGATCCATACATACAAACATATCCTACTCTCATCCCCAGAATTCTATCAATGCTGCAATCCTCAATACTTAAAAAAACAGTTAACACTCTCCTACCTCACTTCTCTGGTTTCCAACATCCCAGAACTGACCAGAATTTGCCACTCTCAAAGTCACCAGAGGCCTGTCTACAAAGAAGGCATATGAATGAAGAGGAAAAAAATATGAACTAGGCAGACAGAAATTGTAGAAGAAGTATTGCCACCACCAAGTGGAACAGAACTCAATTTACCATGAAAACTATTATAAAAGAAATAGGTATTCGGTAAACCATTCATCCTCTCTGAGCCTTGGCTTCCTATAAAAAGAATTTAAATTATATTAGCTCTATCTTTTCCAGCAATAAACTCTGATGTTGGGTTAAATATGTTTTTAACTGGGAGGACCTAGAAATCAAATCACAATGGAAGAATGTTTTCCAGAGTTTTATGAACCCAAACTAGTTACAAGTAGCAAAGAAATGGCAAATTAATACTTACCTTTGCATCATCTGTGTCAAAAACATCACACCAAGGTGATTTAACACCTTTAATTGCCAAGTCAAATGAACAGGTGAAAAAAGCTACCTGAATCAAATCTGGGGAGTGAAAAGAAAAGGTAAAATTTGTGGGTTACTACTTTCTGCGATTTTCCAAAGGTTAAATATCTATAGAATACCATGTGCAGCACAGCTGAAGAAACTGGATAAAGTTAGTGTGGAGAGGAGATTATTCAGTTTCTTCCTGGCTAGCAAAGAATTAAGACTTACTCTGTACATTCCAAAGGGGAAGAACTGGAGCAGTTAGGAGAAACCATGAGGAGGTATAAATTTCAACCCAATGAAACTAAAAAGAATTTGGACTACAACAGTTCCAGCCCCTCCCACCCGAAACATCTGATGATGGGTTAAGTATTTTATTTAAGTTTTCAATTAGCATTGACTGTGAAATTAAATCATATATCCTATGAAACAACATAGAATTTAAAAGAATGAGACATATATTACTAAGTAAAAATAAGTTCTAGAAAATACATACAGCATTATCTCTTTATGTAAAAAAACAAGTATTTAAATAGCTAAAATATTTTTGAGCAGTTACTATGTGCTAGGTACTGTGCTAATGCTTTGCATAAATTAATCTCATATAATCCTTACAATAATCTTATAAGCCAGGTATAATTCCTATACCCATTTTACAGAGAAAGAAACTTTAACAAAGAGATATTAAGGAACTTGCTGAAGATCAGAGTTAGTCAATACTATTACAGAGCCGAGATTCAAATAGTCCAATTCCAGAACCCATCATTTTAACCACTATGGTTATACTGCCTCCAAAAAGAAGTTGCTCTCAATTACCCCATCATTAAAACAAAAATAATCCTTGTTCATTTAGAGACTAAAATAGTTTTAAAAAAAAAAACAACCTTCTTCAACAACATAAATGCCTACTAACAGAAAATGACTAGATACTGGTATAGTTATTGAATTCTGTACATAAATTTAAATAGTACTAGAGCCCCGCCGGTGTGGCTCAGTTGGTTGAGCATCATCCCATGCACCAAGAAGTCTCCAACTGGATTTCCGGTCTGGGTTTTGGGCTTGATCCTGGGGGCGTACAGGAGGCAGCCAATCAATGTTTCTCTCTCTCCCTCACTTCCTCTCTCTAAAATCAATAAAAACATATTTAAGCCCTGGCTGGTTTGGCTCTGCGGTTGGAGCGTCGGCCTGTGGACCAGAGAGTCCCGGGTTTGGTTCCCGCTAGGGGCACGTACCCAAAAAAAAAAAAAAATTTAAAAAATATCTATAGTACTAGAATTACACACATTAAATAAAAAACAAAGTTGAATTCAAATAAAATCTCAGACTGATATTATTGATACCATTCTTACATGTTCAAAAATCTGCAAAACAATATCCCATTTATGTATAGAAACATAAACATAAATATAAAAACTGGCATGGAGCTCTGGCCAGTATGGCTCAGTTGGTTGGGTGTCATCCTGTGCACTGAACGGTTGCAGGCCCAATCCCTGGTCAGGGCGCATGCCCAGGTTGCAGGCTCGATCCTCGAGAGGGGGCATGCAGGAGGTAGTCAACTGATGTTTTGCTCTCACATTGATGTTTCTCTCTCTCTCTTTCCATCTCCCTTCCTCTCTCTCTAAAAATCAACTTAAAAAACAAAACTGGCATGGAACGATTTAAATGCTCAATTCATGACAGTGGTTACCTCTGGGGAGAAAAGGAGATGAATGAGATCCTGCATAGGGATCAAAAGACCTCACTATATTTAAAGAAACCAACTGAAGCATAATGTTAAAATTTGATAAAAATAAGTTGTGGGTATACCAATGTTCATTATATTAGCCTTTATTGTTATTTATATGCTTGAGTTATTTCCTAATAAAATAAATAATTTTTAAAGTGCAACAGGTGACCCCAATGTACAACCAGTTTGGGAAAAGAGAAAAAATTCAGTTTTGAATGCAAGTCTAGTGGAGGCATTTTCACTTTTTTGATCTTCGGACCTTAAAATCAATACCAGCTAACATCACATGCCTCATCAAATTAGCCTGATCAAATATAGCAGGCTAATTTTTAAGTTGATCATTTTGTATGGCCCGAGAATGATGTTGTTATAAATATCCATATGGCCCTTGGCAGAAAAAAGGTTCCCCACCCCTGCTTTAAAGCGTTTAGGCTCCATGATTAACAGATTCCAGGCTACGTTTCTCCCCCAACATCTCCTACTTCTAGTCTTTTGGAAATGTATTCACAACATAATGAAATCCGCAATCTTTGTATGAATATCTGTCAACACCTGTTCTATGCATTATAAATTCCTAGAAAACAGAAAAAAAATCTTACTATTTGTAACTTCCCATTTCTAGGTGACCATATGTCCTGGTTTTCCGCCTACTTTCGCAGCATAATTATTAATAGCACCACTTTTGCCCTCAAAAGTGTCCTAGGTTGCATGATAAATTGCAGACAGCCCATCTCCACTATAGCTTATGACAGACACGACTGCTCCTTTTCTCAGCATCTCTAAGTTTAAAGCCTCATCACACTACTCTGCCTTCCACATTCTAAAACTCATCCTTTCAAAACATTAACATGTACTTCTAAACTGCTTCAAAAGCAAAATTTATGACTTTCCATTTATGTCACTTTATGAGGAGACAACTTTTGTTTTATAAATAATGCCAAGAGTTGAAGCTTTATATACCTCTGCCCTCAAAAAAGTTCCAGGATATAGCAAGAATCTTGTACATTAATTTACATAAAACTCAAAGAATTTGAATCTATTAACCTAGAACATATTATGTTCTTCCTATAAAATCACTTGTGGCCCTTTAAAAGGAATAACTTCATGCTTCCATATTTTTTCATTTTCAGAGTTCAAAAACCATTTAAACTATTTCAGAATTCAAATGAAAGATAATAGGCACATTACCTGCATTTAAACTGTCGACTGGCACTTGCAAAGTAGCTGCAACTTTTCTTAAGATGTTCTGCATTTCTGGTCCAGTTTTGAAGGCTTCTACATGATAAAGAGCCGTATCATTCTTTTCTACTTCAGTTAAAAACTTCTCACAATGATCAAAGAACCTCATTAGTTTATCATTAATTCTTGGAGGTCCACACTCCATGTCTGAAAGGAATAGTGACAATTTCAAATTATTGAAAAGTTTGTTTCAAGTTTGAAAAGGAACACTAAAAACCTATTTATTCATATTTGAAATAAGGACACATTAGTCAAGAAAGACATAGAGCAAAACTATTCCCCATCTGTAATAGTAATTCTTGAGAGTATATGCTAGAAAAGATTAAAGAAATAGAATATCAAAGATAAAATAAAATGTGTTATAGCAATACTACACAATAAAATAAAGAGAACTGAAATGTTTTCTTAAAGAAAGTAAAAATAATTAGCTATAAAAGTCATAAAATGTACAAAAATGTGTTATGCAGGTACTGTTTCTGTTAGGCACAGAAAACCTGAAAAACAAACAAAATTAGCAAAATTTCTAATTACAAGGTTAGAGATAATTCAATAGACAGAATCTGTTTCTCTACTCTGAATAGTCTTTAATTTTCTCAATTAACTGTCTCAAACCTGTTTACTTTACAAAAGACTCTACTTGGTTCAAAATCTACTAACAGCACAAAATACAATGCTTTTGTTTTTTATTGTGCTAGGTGCTTCTGATTTGGTTTGTTTTCAAACTGAATCTCCCAGAGAATTTCCCATTTAGAATTTAATTTAGTAAGTTATATTATTTTCCCAATTTGGCAACAAATATGTATTGAAAAAGCATTCATAATCATGCTTCAATCATTGGGGTGCCTTTTAAGTTTTTTCAGAGTCATAATTTAAAACACATAGATTTCAATCATTTTGCCAATAATTTACCATGAAAAGAACACCAAGTGTACTATTTCTGTATATAAATGAGAAAAATTAAATCTAGTTATACTGTTTTGCTTGTGTGTGTGGGTATGTGTGTGTGTGTGTATGTATCCATTTCAGAAGATCGTGAAATGGATAATTCTGCCCACTTTAATTGCAGATTGGATTAAAGTTTTTAAGAAAGCATCTTAACTAGGAAAATAAGTGATCTCTGTCATCTTTTTGTGGCCTCAAAATACAATTTCCCAAGTAGATCTGGATATTTCATTCTTGCTATTTACCTAATTACTGCTGATCTTTAAACAGAAACAAAGGCATTGTTCTGTTTCTGTAAGAATACAAAATCTAATTCCCTATCCTCCCTCAAAAGCCCAGATATACACAACAAGCAAAACAATTGTTCCTAGATAACAATGAAGTAGCTAGGCAAAGGTGTTTAATCTGAGACTGATAATGGTGAAGGGTGGGCTTATTCTGAACTATTCTGATCCCTGGCTTTGTACTTCAAGGCCAATGCCAATCTCCACAACGCACCTTTTTGGTATACACTATACAGGGTTGGGCAAAAGAGGTTTACAGCTGTGAGTACACAAAACAGTTTATTGTTGTATCATTATTATTTATTAATTATTGAATTATTTTCCATATGAGCTGTAAAATGACTTTTACCCACCCTGTATACACTGTGCTATACTAAAGTGTATTCTACTTTCAACATTCAGTTAATTTAACAGATGTGTGGGGAATTTTCACTCATATTAACAGAAAACGCCTAGCTAAAACTATAAAGTACAATTCAACAAATGACTAATTCCAAGTCAACCAACGGAATTACCTGCACAGAGCAATACCATGACACACAATCCATGGAAGAACCCTTGAAGATGGCTGAACTGCTTAAGAAAGCATGCTATTGGAAAAATGAGAGACCAGTCTGCTTCATTTTTCACTTGGGCTTTGAAACCAAATGCTGTCTCACCTCAACTCTGACCTTAAAACCGATCAAGATCATCTGGCACAAAAATGTTGATTTTTATTCTTATCCTTAAGTTGCAAGCAAACAGAAGTTATATAGTGTAATGGTTAAGAGACAAGCTCCAAATCAGATTTCCTGGGTTCATACCTAGCTATACGAAATTAGACAAATTATTTAGTGTTTGCTTCTCAAATTTCTCATCTGTTAGATAGGGGGAAAATACTATCAACCTCAGAGAGCTGTTGTAAGGATTTAGTGAAATAAATGTAAAACATGCCTGGCACAGAGCAGACATTAAGTGTTTGCTATCAGTATTAACGGTGTCTATTAAACCTTTTCTGAAGGGAAAAAAAAGCAACATTCCTGGGATTCTGGGCCTGACTCTAGTCCACAAGGCATATTCTTGGGCTCAGCTGCCCCACCTTTAAATAAAGGGCCCCAGAGATGATATCTCATATTTTGCAAAAGAATAAGTAATGGAATAAATTAGTAAAGTACTGCATGTTACCATGGACCACAGCTACAACGAGAGTCACTCTACAGTACATGTAAGAACAAGGCAGAGCAGTGAAGAAAAGTTGAGAGTACCTTCCTAAAATAGGAGGTAGGCCTAGAACCAACATCTGAAAAAAATTTCAAAAAAAAATCCAAATAGTATCAGAAGCAAAGCATGAGAAAGAAAGTCCTAGACTGTATTTCAAGTGTGCCCAACGGTACAACTAGCAACCAGGGAGGGAGAAAAGGGAGGGTCTGCTGCTCAGAGGGGGCAATTCAAGTTGGAAATGATAAAAAACGGCCCTTGTCTGCTCCTTTCCTATTGGGGGCAACCTCTACTACAAAGTCCTGCATGTTGAAGGTTCCATAGTCATACCTGATGAATGAACCAGTAAATGTATGCATGAGGAGAAGGGAGATAGCCATACTGTGGGATGGGGGCTCGAGAGATGGGGGACGGGGAACAGAGGGAAGTGAAAGGCTGGGACTAGGGAAGTCCGGGATCTGGGGGAGGATTTGGGGCGGGGTGGGAAGAGGATGGAGGCAGGGTTCTGGCCCGGAGGGTCACCTGCGACGTCGGGCGGCAGCAGCCCAGGGTGGTGGTGCTGCCACAGCCCCTGCAGGAAGGCGGCGCCGCTCTCCACGCAGCGGTGCTTGGAGCTGGTGATGAGCTGCAGGCGGCCGTAGTTCTCGCGGCTGAAGAGGCCCGGGAAAAGGGAGGCCAAGCGCTGCGCCAGCTGTCGCATGTCCTGCCGCCCCTTCTCTACCAGCTGCCCGTCCATCCAGTCCGCGTACCACAGCGGCCAGGTGGCCAGCGCGGCGCCCAGGTCTCGGCCGCCGGCGGCGTCGGTCCGGTGCTCCCCGGGCGCGCGGGCCTGCAGCACCCCGTGCAGCTGCCGCAGCTTGCGGATCTGTTTGGCCGTCGGGTAGCGGGTGCCGTGGCGGATGAGGGCGACGAGCTGCACCGGGGTGCAGGTCTCCTCCAGCAGCTCCGGGTCCCGCCGCGGCGCCTCGGGGTCCTGCAGCAGCCCGGGGTTGGCATCCTCGTAGCGAGTTTTGGTGCCGAAGTAGGAGCTGAGCGCCGAGACAGCGGGGTCCTTGGGCTCCAGGTGGGAGCTGCGCGAGAGCGACGAGAGCAGAGCCACAGCCAGGACCGCGGAGGGTGCTGTGGGGACCCCGAGGCGGCAGCGGGACAGGGGGAGCATGGTGCGGGCGGCCCGCGGAGGGCGCTTCTAGGCTGTAGTCCTCAACTTCCGGCTCCGGCGGGTAGGGGGCGGGCCCCGGGGCTGCTTCCGGCCTGTTCTCGGGATTCGCTGGGAGGAGCCGCTGCCGCTGGCGGGTCGGGGTCCGGCGGGGATCTGTGGGCAGCTGCAGACCTGCGGCTCAGGGAGGCCGGCTGAAAACCCCGAGGGCTGGCAGCCTGTGGTTTAGGAGGAGCCGGCGCTGGTTGGCCTGGAGCGTGGGCGAGTTCCCCAGTAGCAGGTGCCTCAGGGACTGACGCATCGATTCCACGCTGTTTTGATTTTCTAAGGTGTGAATTAAGCCCAGACAAAGCCTTAGCCTCCAAAGCATCCAAAAGAGGACAGCTTTTAACTGCTAACTCTCGTGTCACCATCCTTACCTGTTCTACTCTGTTTTTCAAAGTGTAGTCTCTGAACCATCATCAAATCCACCTGAGATGGTGGTTGGAAATGCAGATCCCTGGGCCCTGCTCCAGCGCGCGTCCGGAAGCCCAAGGTGTTTTCCCCATTAGTGTTTGAAAATAAACATAGACAAGGCAGAGAAGAACCTGGAAAGAGGCTCAGTTCTCCAGGAAATTTAATTTCCAAGCCTTTAGTTGTCTCTTGGCCCAGACTAGCAAAGCTGACTGAAGTGGGACTGCACCCCAGAAGTATTGTGCTGTGGATACCGAAGGCTTAGGGAGTAAGACATAGCAATCCCGATAACTAGGGCGCATTGAGTCATGGTCCAATAGATTTACTTTGTTATTAAATACTAGTTGATCTGCTAGTGAAGCACGCATGCTGTATACTTACCACCACTCCAAGCCCAAACTCTACCCATGTAATTACATACTCAAATTAGCAGCAAGGTTTTCATAGGTTATTGCTCAGAATCTTTGACATCCGCCCGCCCCAAATCATAACTCTGAACAATATATTGGTTTCTCCACTTGAACCCCAGTTTATAGGCCAGTTGGGAAAAGAATGTAAGTATTAAAGAAGTCATAGGGTGATTCAAATTTAAAGAAGTTTGCATCATGTCTTTGTAAGTGTAACTTTTCCTCCAAAGACACTATTAAATTGCTCTGGGTAAGTCATCTCCATCCTTACTCTTTTTCTCCTTAAGTATCTCTCCAGAGAGTCGTACCTCTAAATGTTAACCAGTGAAGAAGCTACCAAGTCTTCCTAAAGGCAGCACTCCTTCCTAGTGAGGCAGTCCTTACAGACCCTGTCTAACTACTTACAAAACCTATGGCATGCATTCTTATACAATAAGTTTGCCCCAGCTTGATTTTACTCTCCTTCCTTTAATCACTCATCTGTTAATTATGCTGCTTACATGCTTATATAAACCAACTCCAATAATTTTTATGTCAACCCAAGATGACAGATGATAAAATAAAATTAAGCAGCCCGGCCGGTGTGGCTCAATGGTTTAGCGTTGACTCATGCACCAAGAGGTCACCGGTTTGACTCCTGGTCAGGGCACATGCCCAGGTTGTGGGCCAGATCCCCAGTGGGGGGCATGTAGGAGGCGGCCAATTGATGTTCTTTCTCATTGATGTTTCTATCTCTCCCTCTCCCTTCCTCTCTATCTAAAATCAATAATAAAAAAAACTTTTTAATAAAAAAAATAAAATTAAGCAATGCCTCCATGTTTTTGGTTAGGAAAAAGCCAGATATAGTATAAAGAGGACATAAGCTTTGGATCCAGACTCCAAGCTCAGCCACACATTAACTGAATGACCTTAGAAAATTATCCAAGTCCTCCCAGCTTTAGTTTCTTTATCTGAAAATTTGGAATATCAGAACCTACATTGTAGGATTATTGTGAGAATCAGAGATTGTTATCAGAAAAAAGAGTGAGTGCTCTTTCTCCATTGCTAGTGGGAGTGGGATTCTTGGGATACTGCTGGAGTAAGCATTTCAGAGGCTCCCACAGAAGAATAAGATATGGTAGAAAGCTTTATTTTCATGGAATTAAATTTCTGCATTTCCAAAATCCCATTTCTTAGTCCAGTAATAGAAGAAGTGTCGCTGGGGTTTCAGTAAAGCCAGAAACAGAGCCATTGTCCAGAGTTTGCATGTTGGAGCTGGGTCCAGTTTAGCATCAGGCTAGTTGCAGTCCATTGGTCCATAGCATCAGGCTAGTTGCAGTCCATTGGTCCACTGTGTATGTGGTCTACATGACCATGAGCAATGTGGATGAATGCAAGGGAGCCCCACAAACCCAGAGTCACACAAGTCCCAAGAGTCCCAAAAGCAGTAAGAGAGCCAAGAGCCCTAGAGAGCAAATACCTTTGTTTAGGGAATTAAATATCCCAAATTTTAAGCCTTTACAGTAGCCATGCCCATTTTGGCCAATGACCTTTGTTCTCAGGTGTGACTGACAATGAACACCTTCCCTATGTCATCCCTACTGGGCATGCGTCCATCTCCCCTTTGTTGGACCCCTGGAGAGTGTAAAGTTGTAGCTTCCTGGCAAAGCTGCCCAAATGACATGCCTATAATGTCTGGCCTTCCTTTTGCTCCTTTCCTGTTATTAATAATTTGTTAATTACAATGATGTCAAGATGGTGTATATAAAACCCATATAATAGGCAGCTGTGAGTGGTATTGTTATCACTAATAATGTTCAACATTATTATTCCTATATTAACTTGCTTAGCTCTCGAGCAACTATACAGTATAAATTTACTTCCACGTTAAAGTGGATAACATTCACAGGCAAGACATACATCAAAGATCATTTCAAAACTCTTTTAATAATAAAAGTTCACTCACCTCACTTAAAGATGGGTCTCATTCTTAAAGCAGTGAGCACTTTTGAAAAGTTTTAAGATGGTGACAGACCCTGCTTCTTTTCATGCCAGGAATATGTCTAAATTCTTTGGCCAGCCTGTAAATTGGCTGCCCTTTGAAATAGGTGCCCACATTGTCCAGTCAGCTAGTACACAGGAATTTACATGGTATAAAATATGGCTGCCCCTTTGCAAAGACTATGGGTGGATTGCCTGCCCTCATAAGAAGCTGTGGGCATGGTAGCAATGTATTTGGCAAATTACAACAGCACAAAAAATATTATGAAAAGTAATGGTTCGAGTTCCTTAAAGAGATGGGAGAGGATGGAATCAAGAGCATTGACAGGGAATTTTTTTTTTTTTAACTTATCTTTATTGTTGAATGTACTACAGATGTTCCTCATTTTTCCCCCATTGACCCCTCCTCCCCATTCCTGCCTCCCTCCTGCCTTTCCCCACACTGTTGTCTGTGTCCATTAGTTATGCATATATACATATAAGATCTTTGGTTTATTTCTTCCCACCCCCCATCCCCCTTCCCTTTGAGGTTTGTCAGTCTAACAACCAATTTGTATTCCTTCACCTTTTTCACCCCTCCCCTCAGCCCCCCTCCCATCTGGTATCCAACAAAAGTTCTCTGTGTCTTTGAGAATGTTTCTGTTCTGCTTGTTCATTTTGTTTGTAGATTCAACTGTTGATAGATATGTACTTATTGCCATTTTGTTTGTTCATATTTTTTTCTCTTTTTCTTCAAGAAGACCCTTCAACATTTCATATAATTATGGTTTGGTGGTGATGAACTCCTTTAGCTTTTCCTTGTCTGGGAAACTCTTTGTATGGCCATCGATTCTAAATGACAGTTTCGCAGGATAGAGTAATCTTGGTTGTAGGTTCTTGCTTTTCATCACTCTGAATATTTCTTGCCACTCCCTTCTGGCCTGCAAAGTTTCTTTTGAGAAATCAGCTGACAGTCTTATGGGAACTCCCTTGTAGGTAACTAACTTCTTTTCTCTTGCTGCTTTTAAGATTCTCTCTTTGTCTTGAATCTTTTGCATTTTGATGATGATGTGTCTTGGTGTGGGCCTCTTGGGGTTCATCTTGTTTGGGACTCTCTGTGCTTCCTGGACTTGTATGTCTGTTTCCTTCACCAAGTTAGGGAAGTTTTCTGCCATTATTGTTTCAAATAGGTTTTCGATTTCTTGTTCTCTCTCTTCTCCTTCTGACACCCCCAAGATGTGAATGTTGGCACACTTGAAGTTGTCCCAGAGGCTCCTTACACTATCCTCATTTTTTTGGATTCTTTTTTCTTTTTGCTGTTCTGATTGGGCGTTTTTTGCTTCCTCATATTCCAAATCGATGGTTTGCTTCTTGGATTTACCTACTCTACTATTGAATCTGTGTAAACTATTCTTTATTTCAGTTAGTGCCTCCTTCATTTCTAACTGTGCATCCAGCATTTCTGACTGGTCCTTTTTTATGCTCTGGAAGCCCTCACTAAGTTCACTGAGGTTCTCACTAAGTCCACTGAGATTCTCACTAAGTCCATTGAGCATCCTTATAAACAGTGTTTTGAACTCAGCATCTGTTAGGTTGCTTAACTCCATTTCACTTAGTTCTTTTCCTGCAGTTTTGTTCTGTTCTTTCATTTGGGACCTGTTTCTTTGTCTCCTCATTTTGGCTGCCTCCCTCTGTTTGTTTCTATGTATTACTTAGCGAGAGGTGTGGGGCTAGCTGAGACCAGATGCTGCTTGTTTGAAAGAATTTAGGAAAAGCTGAAGCAGGATCCAAGACAGGCCAATCCTATGGTAAAGCAACTGGCAACAGCTTGGGTAGGCCTGAAAGTTGGGTGGGGCGGGGCCTCAGGGAATCACCAGGGCAGGGCAAACAGTGTGAACCAGGTAGCTGGAGTCCCAGATATGGCGGCGTCTGCTGGCCCAGGGAAGGGCTCACCAAAGGAACAAAGGCCTCTGATAGCACGTCTGTCCAGGAGAAAGCTGCCTCTCCAGCCCTCGCTCCAATGCCAAACAGCTCAGTTCTTCCCCATATGACTCTGATGCCTTTCAAGCTGCCTCCCCAACGCTGGAGCCTGGAGGGTGCGAGTCCGAGTAAGTCCGTGCGCGGGCCCTTTAATAGGAGCTGCCCGGGGCTCCAGCCGCCTCAGCCTCAGTTCCTGCTGGTTTTTCCAGCCAGAAGTTATGGGGATTCTCTTCCTGGCACTTGAACCCTGAGCTGGGTGCCTGGTGTGGGACGGGGACCCCTCAGTCCTCAGGGAGGACCTTCCCAGCCAAGGTGTCCTCCTAATTTTTATCCGCCACACGTGGGTGTGGGACCAGCCCGTGGCGCCTCCGCCCCTCCTACCAGTCTCGATGCGGTGTCTTCTTTAATTTCATAGCTGTAGGACTTCCATTCAGCTTGATTTTAGGCGGTTTTAAATGATGGTTGTTCTGTAGTTTAGTTGTAACTTTGATGTGGTTGTGGGAGGATGCGATACCGCGTTTACCTACGCCTCCATCTTGACTGGAAGTCCGACAGGGAATTTGATTGAACCAGAGGAGAGGAGACCTTATCTTCTGAGGGGAGATTGGAAAGATGCATGCATATCTGGGTAAATTTGCTAGTCTAGCAGGAGAGAATTCTTGGATTTCAAGCCTGGTAGCCTCAGTTTCCTCAGTGACACACTAGGCAAAATTGTCTGACGAGATGGGGCAATAAAAGTTAAATCTTCTAGAATTTGGAAATGGTTTAGATTTGCAACTGAGAGAAATGGGAAAGGATTTGAGAGGAACAGGAAACAAGTTAAAAGTTGGATGGCCCTGGCCGGTTTTGCTCAGCAGTTAGAGCATTGGCCTGCAGACCAAAGGGTCTCGGGTTCGATTCCGGTCAAGGGCATGTACCTTGGCTGTGGTTCGATCCCTGGCCCTGATTGGGGTCATGCGGGAGGCAACCAATCGGTATGTCTCTCTCACATTGATGTTTCTCTCTCTCTCCCTCCCTCCCTCCCACTCTATCTGAAAATCAATGGAAAAGTGTCCTAGGGTGAAGATTAAAAAAAAAAAGTTGGATGGTCAGCTCTGAGTATCTGAGAATTTAAGACTTGAATCTGTTGTGTCCTTCACACTGGAAAAGTTACAGCCATCTACTGTACTTTTAAAGAAGTTATTTAGAAAGATGATTTTCTGGTGAATTCAGAAACAATAAAGGAAAAATGCTAAATTCTGTGGGGGAAAGAGTATGCTGTCTATGTAAACACAGAAAATATTAAGAACTTAGTTTCTGAAGGTAGACTTTCTGGTGTCTGAATTCCAGCTTCATCACTTAATATCTATGAGATCTTGAGCAAGTTAAACTCTTTTGCTTCCATTTGTTTTCTTCTGTAGAGTGGGGATACTACCTATGTCATGGGATTGTTGAGAGGATTAAAGGCAGTTTACATAAAGACTTTATATAGTTCTTGGCCCCAAATTAGTATCAGTTACTTTTAAGCAGCATTCGAGTGTTTCTTTTTATCACTTTTCCTTTAATCAAGTAAACTGACAAATGGCCAGTTTTTCATAGATATCTGTTATCTCACAACTACATTAAGCAACTAAGTTTGAGCCTATGCCAAGAAGGTTTTAACTCTAGTATCTTACTGCCCTAATGTTTCATCTTTCCTTTGCCAGTTATTGATTTAGTATTTTTTATTATTGCAGTAGAAGAAGCCAGCAGAAGAGTGATCCATGTGCACCGACAGGGCTGGAGAGATTCATGCTCCAACAGCAGTCCCTTCAACCTTGCTTGAATGTGGAGGCTGCCCAGATCACAAGCTCCGCAGACTACAAGACGCATTTGCTCAAAAGGAACCACACCGTCACTGACAGCTAACCACTACATTGTTCCCCAGCGTATCAAAGCTAAGCTGAGTTGTTTAAATTATGTTTTATCTTATGACTAGAACTTCACTGAACCACACAACAGCGATGGAGGTGGCCTGCTGTTTTACCTTTTCTATTATACCCTGCTAAGGGCCTTATTTGGTAGTGACAAAACTTCTCTTCTAGTGACCTGACACATCCTAGGACTCTGATGTTGGGAATTCTTCCTTCCCATCAAATAATGGTTCTAAATCTACAGAACTGTTTCAGAAACCAGGTACGAAATTATGGTAAGTTTAAATGACCAATATTTTTCTATGTGTTGCTATTCCCATTTAATAGGGGTAAACTGTAGCTATTTACTTTCTAATCCTGGTCTATAATGATTTTCCTACACAAGCCAGCATTATTGCTTAGAAACATAATTTCCTCCAGAAGTTCCCTCCATCCAAAATATATTGTTATCCCATCACAAGGATAAGTAATTGATTCCAGCTCCTGGTAAAAAAAAAAAAAAAAAAAAAAAAAAAAAATCCCTCTTCTCCCCTGTATTTTTTAAGAACAAGCATAGAAAAAAGCAATTTTTAAAAAATTTATCTTTATTGTTGAAAGTATTACAGATGTCCCCCTTCCCTCCCCCCACTGACCCCCTCCTCCCCGCTGCCACCTCCCACCCCTGCTTTCACCACACTATTATCTGTGTCCATTGGTTATGCAAATATGCATATAAGTCTTTGGTTTAGCTCTTCCCACCCCCTACCCCCTTTCCCTCTGAGGTTCCTCAGTCTGTTCCCTGCTTCTATGTCTCTGGATCTATTCTTTTCATCAGTTTATTTTGTTCATTAGATTCCACATATAAGTGAGATCATGTGATACTTGTCTTTCTCTGACTGGCTTAAACCAGCATCAAAATGGAAAGGGCAATGGACACAGACAACAGTGCAAGTGAGTGTGGGGAGGAGGGTGTCAATGGGGAACAAAGGAGGGACATCTATAATACCTTCAACAATAAAGATTTTAAAAAATGAAAAGGGAACCCAGTGTTTGGGACAGCATATTTGCCAATGATACAGCAGATAAGGGATTAATTTCCAAAATATATAAAGTACTCATACAACTCAACAAAAGGACGACAAACAATCCAATTTTAAAAATGAGCAGAGCACGTGAATAGACACTTCTCCAAAGAGGACATACAAGTGACCAAGAGACACATGAAAAAATGCTCATCATCTCTAATCATCAGAGAGATGCAAATTAAAACAATGAGGTATCACCTCACACCTGTCAGAATGGCCACCATCAACAAATCATCAAACAACATGTGTTGGCAAGGGTGTGGAGAAAAGGGGACTCTAGTACACTGCTGGTGGGAATGCAGACTGGTGCAGCCACTATGAAAAACAATATGGTGTTTCCTCAAAAAATTAAAAATGGAACTGCCATTGACCCAGTGATCTCACTTTTAGGAATATATCCTAAGAAGCCTGAAACACCAATCAGAAAGGATATATTCAGCCCTATGTTCATAGCAGCACTATTAACAATAGCTGAGATCTGGAAACAGCCCACAGCACTATTTACAATAGCTAAGATCTGGAAATAGCCCAAGTGTCCATCAGTAGACGAGTGGATAGAAAAGCTGTGGTGCATTTACACGATGGAATACTATACAGCTATAAAAAGGACAGATCTCTTATCCTTTGAGACAGCATGGAGGGACCTGGAGAGTATTATGCTAAGCGAAATAAGAAAAAAGCAATTGTGTTTTAACATATCTGCTATCTTATTTTTTTCTGAAATATGGGTATTCCAAAGTTGAAAAATTTCTTCAGGCTATTGGATTCTTAATTGGTTAGCTGAGGTTAAAGTCACCAGTGTTTCCTTATTATTCCAAAGAATGGAGAGCTTTCCGAACAAAAGTTCATTCTTTATTAGTTCTTCCTTGGGAAAGCTGTTTTTTTCCTTAGTCCATTAATGTCAATTTCACATTGTTTCAATAGCCAATGCATGAGCCAATTTTCCTTCAGTTTTTGTTCAGTTTTTGTTTCCTTCAATTTTCCTTCAGTTTTTGTTCATTGTAGCATAAATCCATATCATTGCTTTGCCTATATTGTATATCAGTAAATATTAAAACCAAACAATATCTAAGACAGAAAAGCAATATAGGCCCCTGTGGACTCACACACTTGGCTGCAGGCACTTTCGTAAACAGGACAGTTCAAATTCCAATTAAAGCAATGTTGTGGTTCCACAAACAACACCCTTCATTACCCCACTTCACCTTTCTTATGTTACGTTATACACTGCCTTACTGATTCTGTACTCTGAGAGATAGAACAGTTGCTGCTAAGTCATTCATTGGTTATTACCTTAGATGCAGAAGCCATGATGAAAACTTTGTGATTCCAAAATATTCGTTCAATATCTTACATTAAGTAGACTGTCAGCAACTATTTGTTGAAAAGATACACGAATGAATGAATACATGGAAACGGAACAAACAGGCAGTATGGGTAACTAAAGTATGGAAGTGATATTGCTTTGCATTTATGCAGTGTAGTTATCTTTCCAGCTATCCCATGACAGAATAATATTTATATTGTTGTGGATGTGGAAATTGAGACAGAGGTTAGATGCCTTACTTACAGTCATCCAACAAAGATTTAGAAGAACCAATTCTAGAATGTGATTTATAGAAACAGCTATTTTTGTGTTTCCTTTCCTGATACCTACCCTATTCCTGAAAAATGAAAAGTGATGTCAAAAACTGTCACTTGTAGCTAGGGCTAAAAGGATAAATTTTACACATAATACTATAGCAGTTACTTTTGGTTAACCATCCAACATTTATTCTTCCTTTTTCCTTGGAATCTAGGGGTAGGTATTCACCTTTGAGGAAGAGCTCTCTATACCCACCTCAGGAGAAAATACTGATTGTTTTAAACCAATCCTGGTAACTATATTTTTCTTACCAGATTTGGTTTAGAAAGAGCATGTGACTCAATTCTGGCTACTGAGATATGATGGTCAGTTTACTGTGCAGTTGGGAAGTTTTTTGGTTCTAAGAAAGAGAAAAATGATAGGGTGATGAACAGTCAACACTTTATAGGGTCGATGAATTGGAGATCCCATTGAGTCAAAGGAATATTGCAGTTTGCACAGTAAAATATGCTGGAAGGAAAGGAGATGGTATTCAGTGAATCAAATGCTTAAAATGGATATTGTGAAGGTAGTGCAATAGTTGTTGTTATTGATTAAATGAGATTAAGAAAGTTTAGTCAAGGCAAGTTTAGAATACAAATCTTTTAGAAGTAAGGAGATAAAAAAAGAAATTAAGAGGCCAGGAAGTCCTAGCTCAAAACATTTGCTTCTGGTTCTAAACTTCCTACTGTACTTAAGCCCACTAGCTTCTCACCTTCCAAAGTCTATATACCCTTCTTCCCACTCCAACCCTAAAAATCCCTAGTTCACTCAGGAAAATTTAATAAAATTTATGAATTTTACTAACATAAATTATTTTACACAAATATTTTTTTATTGATTTTTTTAGAGAAATAGAAACATTGATGTGTGAGAGAAACATCGATCGGCTGCCTCCTTCACATTCCCTACTAGGGATTGAGCCCACAACCCAGGCATGTGCCCTGACCAGGAATCAAACCTCTCAGTCCATGGGACGGCATTCAATCCATTGAGCCACACCAGCCAGGCGACATTTTTTTTTTTAATAGATACTATTGATGATTTGAAAAAATGACAGCACAGAGATGCCAGTAATTTAAAATATAATCTTAAAAACTTAATCTTAAAATATGAGCGGAATATACACACAAGGACGAGGAAACTGCCCTGGACATTAACATGTCCAGATGTAATGACTAGAACTGCTGCAGCCATCTTGCAGCCAGAGAGGCGACAGCTTAAAAACAAAGCCAACACAATGAGATGACACAGCTGAAAGTGAGAAGACCTGAGTCCCTGATGATGCTACTGAGCCATTGAGTTAAACCTGGAGTATACCTACTTCCTTTCATCTTCTAGGGGTGGGTAATGACTGGCCCACCAGCCATATAAGGCCCTGGAAATCAATACCAGCTAACATCACGCACCTCACCAAATGAGCCTGACCAAATATAGCAGGCTAATTTTTAAGTTGATCATTTTGTATGGCCCTCAAATGATGTTATAAATATCCAATTAGCCCTTGGCCGAAAAAAGATTCCCCACCCTGAAAGGTAATACTGTAAATGTCTTTATTGTTTAAACCAATGTTTTATTATTCTGTAGAAAGCCTCCCAATTGGGGTAAGTACCCATTAATGCCCCCCTTAACCCACAGGATGTTTTTTCATGCTTTTCTGATTTTTGCTGAAGTTATCTATTGAGAATAACAGAAAATCCCATCTCCTTAGATATGAACATGGGTCTCTAACTCAGAAAAATCATGGTTTATGAAGTGTAAAAAGCACTGGGTAAATGAGTAGGATGTGATATTTGGTGATGGAGGGAATCCTGGATCAGGTAAGGTGAAGAGTGAAAATGAAGCAAAAGATGCAAATGAAAATCAGAGAGAAAGCAACTCTTCTGAGCAGACCTTTAGAAAGCCACTCTTAGGGACACATGAGCCACATCTTTGGGGAGAATTGTGGAACCCACATTATAGTAATGGTGCCAATTAGAGCCAAGTTATTTTCTCACGGGAGAAAAATCAATGCATAGGATAACAGATGGTTCTTGTCATGCTTGTTCTCCTCAGAAACAGACAACATTCTGACGTGTCTCATGATGACATGACGATCTACAAATGAGAGGTTTGATTTCAGTTTTTCCTGTAAACACCCAAGAGACCCATGGTGTTGCTGTCTTTCAGTCTGGCAGTCTCACAAAATAGAGGATGGCCTTAACATTGAATGTAGGATAATTCTCCCCCATGACCTCTTGCCTTTTCCAAACATCTTCATAAAGATGTGGTAATATTCTACTGTGAATTATATGAGAGCCATTCATAGGGATTTAAATAGTAAATCTAACAAATAGGCTGCTCTTGCCTCGTGACTCAGAAGTACATATTTATTCTTACATTCAGACAGGGATTTAGGCAACCAGACATTTCCATGTTGGGTATTTGAAAGTCAAACATTCATAAACTTTAGATGTTCTTAAGAGAAGAATCCATTTTTTTAAATTTCTGGGAAAAAGAATATAGTCTTCTGTATTAAAACTTCTTCATAAGAGAATTGCTACATTGTACATTAGGCACAAATTTTATTTATCAAAGTTTTTTGTAATTTTTATTATTCGTGCAACTGGAATATTTAATGTATATTTTACATATATGTCTTGCAAATAATAGCAAATCTACAGGACATTCTTTGAAGCAAGAAGCAGTGGTGCTTCATACTGAGCTACTTTTATTTATCATCTCTGTTTTACATAGAAATACAACACACCATTTTTATTTTTATTTTTTGAAATTCTTTTTATTAATTTATTTTTGTTACAGATATTTCTCCTTTTTCCCCCATTGACACCCTCCTCCCCATCCCCCACCTCCCGCCCCGTCCCCAGCTTTGTTGTCTATGTCCATTGGTTATGCATACATGCATATAAGTTCTGTGGTTTATCTCTCCCCCCCCCCCACCCACCCCCTCTTCTGAGATTTGTCAGTCTGTACCATACTTCTGTGTCTCTGGGTCTGTTTTGTTCATCAGTTTGTTTTGTTCATTATATTCCACAAATAAGTGAGATCATGTGATATTTGTCTTTCTCTGCTTGGCTTGTTTCACTTAGGATAATACTCACAATACAACATTTTTAAAGAAATTCAAAATTTTAAAGCAGGATGGATAAAAATATTTGATGATTTAGGATGTGGATGAGGGATAGCTGTTATTTGTTTTTGTTGTTTTTTTGTTGTTGTTTACCAGTTTTTATTTTATTTTTTTAAAACTTATCTTTATTGTTGAATGTATTACAGATGTCCCTCTTTTTTCCCCCCTTGACCCCCTCCTTCCCAATCTCACCCCATTCCTACTTTCCTCACACTGTTGTCTGTGTCCACTGGTTATGCATATACGCATAGAAGTTCTTTGATTTCTCTCTTCCCGCCCCACCTTCCACCTTCCCTTTGAGGTTCATTAGTCTAACAACCAATTTGTACTTCCTAATCCCTTCATCTTTTTCATCCAACTGCCCTCCCATCTGGCAACCAACAAAAAGTTCTCTGTATCTATGAGTCTGTTTCTGTTCTGCTTGTTCATTTTGGTGGAGATTCAATTGTTGATAGATATGTATTTATTGCCATTTTATTGTTCATATTTTTTTTATCTTCTTCTTCAAGAAGACCCATCAACATTTCATATGATACTGGTTTGGTGGTGATGAACTCCTTTTGCTTTTTCCTGTCTGGGAAACTCTTTATAGGGCCATCGATTCTAAATGATAGCTTTGCAGGATAGAGTAATCTTAGTTGTAGGTCCTTGCTTTCCATCACTTTAAATATTTCTTACCACTTCCTCCTGGCCTGCAAAGTTTCTTTTGAGAAATCAGCTGACAGCCTTAGGGGAGCTCCATTGTAGGTAACTAACTGCTTTTCTCTTGCTGCTTTTAAGATACTCTCTTTGTTTTTAACCTTTTGCATTTTAATGATGATGTGTCTTGGTGTGAACCTCTTTGGGTTTATGTTGTTTGGGACTCTGCTTCCTGGACTTGTATGTCTGTTTCCTTCACCAAGTTAGGGAAGTTTTCTGCCATTATTTTTTCAAATAATTTTTCTTTTTTTGTTTTTTTGTTTTGTTTTGTTTTGTTTTGTTTTGTTCAGATAGAGTGGGAGGGAGGGAGAGGAAGAGAGAGAGAGAGAAACATCGATGTGAAAGTGACACATCGAGTGGCTGCCACCTGCACGACCAACCAGGGCCGGGGACAAACTGCAACCGAAGTACATGCCCTTAGCGGGAACCGAACCCGGATCTCTCTGGACCGCAGGCCGATGCTCTAACCGCTGAGCCAAACCGGCCAGGCTTCGAATAGCTTTTCAATTTCTTGCTCTCTCTCTTCTCCTTCTGGCACCCCCATGATGCAAATGTTGGTACACTTGAAGTTGTCCCACAGGCTCCTTATACTATCCTCATTTTTTTTGGATTCTTTTTTCTTTTTGCTGTTCTGATTGGGTTTTTTTTTGCTTCATTATATTCCAAATCGATGGTTTGCTTCTTGGCTTTACCTATTCTACTACTGAATCTCTGTAAATTATTCTTTATTTCAGTTAGTGCATCCTTCACTTCTGACTGGTCCTTTATTATGCTCTTGAGGCCCTCACTAAGTTCACTGAGCATCCTTATAAGCAGTGTTTTGAACTTTGCATCTGTTAGATTGCTTATCTCCATTTCATTTCGTTCTTTTCCTGGAGTTTTGTTCTGTTCTTTCACTTGGGACATGTTTCTTTGTCTCCTCATTTTGGCTGCCTCCCTGTGTTGTTTCTATGCATTAGGTAGAGTTGCTATGTCTACTGTGCTTCCTAGGGTGGCCTGTTGTAGTAGGTGTCCTGCAGGATCCAGTGGCACAGCTTCCCTGATCTCCCAGCTGGGCCCTTAAGGTGCACCCCTCGTGTGGACTTTACACCGTTCTGCTGTAATTGAGTCTTGATTGCTGTTGGCATGTCAATGGGAGGGTTTTACTCAGGCTGATCAGCTGCTAGGACTGGCTGTGGCCACTACCCATCCACCTCTGACTACCTTGGATGATCAGCTGTGCAGGGGCCCACCACACAGAGCAAAGCTTACTTCAGCAGGGCTCTAGTACCCCCTGAGTTCATTCCTTGAGTGTCACTTGTGGAGGTGGTTGGGTGGTGGTGCTTCGACGTGGTCTGAAGCTGTCCAATGGGTGTGCTGGCTCTGGGGCAAGGTCAGCTACTGCCTGTGTTCTACCCAGGGCCACCAGGCATAAGCTACAGAGTGATCTGCTGATGGCTGCTTCTTGTGCTGGGCCTGGGGCCACTTAAGGAGAGGTATGGGGCTAGCTGAGGCCAGATGCTGCTTGTTTGAGAGAATTTAGGAAAATCTGAAGCAGGAGCCAAAATAGGCCAGTCCTTTGGTAAAGCTACTGGAAATAGGTTAAGTGGGCCTGAAAGTTGGGTGGGGCAAGGCCTCAGGGAATCACCAGGGCGGGGCAAACAGTGTGAGGCAGGTTGCTGGAGTCCCAGATATGGCTGCGTCTGCCAGCCTGTGGGGGAAGGACTCACCTGTTATTTATTTTTTAAAAAGTCTTTCTTGCCCTGGCCGGTTTGGCGTCGGCTTGCGGTCCAGAGAGACCCAGGTTCGGTTCCTACTAAGGGCATGTACCTCGGTTGCAGTTTGTCCCCGGCCCTGGCTGGGTCATGCGGGAGGCAGCCACTCGATGTGTCCCTTTCACATCGATGTTTCTGTCTCTCTCTCTTTTTCTCTCTCTCCCTCCCACTCTATCTGAACAAAAAATGGAAAAATGTCCTCGGGTGAGGATAAAAAAAAAAGTCTTTCTTGATTCTTAACATTTGGACTGAGGACTGCAGTGGAGTTTTTGTCTTCAGATCAAATCCCAGTGATAAGGTATCTGTTCTTGACATGAGTAATAACTGGAGTACTGAAGATTAAGAAAACATTAAATGTCACGGGATAGAGGGGGTTAGGAAAGTGTAAAGTGATAAGGGGCTCAGCAGCTTAGAGTGGTTGTTTTACTGTGATACAGCCGACTAGAAACTTATCAGAAAGGAACGGTGACCGGCAGGAGATAAATGTGTGCCCACATTATCCAATGTCAAGAGCTCAAAACACTATTTTGAATTTTTATTCTCAAGATGCAAATAACCTTATGAGAAACTGAACATTAAATAAATAAGTATTAAACCCATTTTGCTTATTGACACATACGTTCATTCATTTATTTGACAGACAGTTACTGAATGGCTACTTAGTAGCTTTTAGGCCTCAGAATTCATCCAAGACAAAATTGTAAAAAAGTTTAATTTCAGTAATTTTGCCTCCTTCTACTGTTTTCTTTCTTGACCTTTCTGCTTTTCCCCTCCTCCTTCGGGCTTTGGAACTTAAAAACTAATAACGTTAAGACTCCAGTGAAAGGAGTAACAGAGCTGTTTAGGATGAAAGATGGTTGTGTTCAGAGGAAAAGAAAGGTGTGTTTAGGAAAGAACAGAACGAACATGTTAAGTTTTATTATCTGTAGATAGGCAGACTTATGGTGTCCTTTATATTCTTTTTGCTTTTCTGTTGTAATGCTATGTCTTTTTATCATAAGAAAAAAAAAAAAATATATATATCTAAAGAAACGACAAAAAGAATGTGTTAAAAATTTTTTTCTACCATTTCAGTATTTTTTTTTAAGGGCTTTCTACCTATCGTACGTCTCCAGAGATGCCAGTCAGTATTTTTCTTTCTAATTCATTTTTCAGTCTATCAGGCCTGCTTTGATTGTTTGGCAGTAGTAAATTGTTAAAAACGTTCCCAAATTGGTCAAAACTTCATGTTTCCGATTACTGCAGACTTTTATAACTTTTATGCATCATGAAAACATCGATAAGGCGAGGAACATTTTAAGTTGCTTCGAACTTTAAATATTGGACATTTAGGGTACTCTTGACTTTACACAACTACCAATGGGAAGAACAAATATAACTAGTTAATATTTTTAACTACATATTTTAACTAAATCATTGTGTTGCCATGGGATCTTGAAGGATACAATATACCATGAAGGAAAAGCTGAAGGTGCTTATCATAGAGTGGATTAGGAGCCCCTATTCCATCTTGGAAACATTAGAGCAGCCCCTTCGAAGAAGTGTCATTTGTCTTTGCCCAATCAGTCTACAGGCACAAGGGACCAACGTATAGTCTGACAAAGTCAGATTATTGACTCATTGCCATCAGGGAGATCACACACAGAAGAACTGAGAGGCATCTGACCAAACGACAAAAAGACAGTTATTGTAGTATTTTGGGTAAGAGTGGAGTTTGGGTGACGTTTAAATAAAGCAGTGTTTGGACAGACTCAAAGTAAATCAGAGGCCAACATCAGGTCTGGGAAGGACCCAGGGTCATTTTCTTGGAAACTACATAAAGATAAAGTAGATGTGGACTGTTGCATCCAGAAGCCCCTTATTTTAAGCTCTTTACCTGGTTGGAAAATGAGGCGAATTCTCTGTTAGTGTCTTATAGTTTCTACACAGCGTGGGATGTTTTATTCTTTTTTTTCTTTCTTTTCTTTATTGATTTTTAGGGAGAGAGGAAGGGAGAGGGAGAGAGAGATAGAAACATCGATGAGAGAGAACATCGATTGGCCGCCTCCTGCATGCCTGCCACTGGGGATCAGGCCCACAACCTGGGCATGTGTCCTGACTGGGAATTGAACTGGTGACCTCTTGGTGCATGGGTCGATGCTCAACCACTGAGCCACACCAGCCAGGCTTATTCTTAATAATATAGTTTCAAACAACAAAGCTTCTGATAGTCTATGGTTTTAGAGACAAAGTTCCTCAGCAAGTAAGAAGATAGTAATCACTGAAGGAAGGATCTATTATGACTCTTTATAGGATGTTCTTGGAAGAAATAGTTTCCTATAAACTTTGCAGCTGACTTCATCCATATTTATAATTCCAGCCTAATGAGTGGTAGAGCAGAATTTTACTTTCTAAGTCCTAGCTAATGCTTAGCCTAAAAGAAATAACCAGCCAAGAGAGTGGAAAAGAACTTCCTAGGCAGAAAAAAAGCAAGTGTGAGGGTTGTGAACTTTAAAAGATCTTGACACATTCAATAACTTAAATGCTAATAAAACAGTAACACAGACAGCAAATGCTATGAAATGAAATGGGAGAGATAGTCAGGGGTCAGATTTTGTAGAAAGCTGTAGTCTTATTAAGGATCTTCCATTTTATCAAAGAGCAAAGAGAAGTTACTAAAGGGCTCTAATCAGAGGAATCTCCCAGTCTTGATGTACTGAGATGGAGAATGCACTGTTGGGGCTATCGTGGAAAATGGACTCATCGCAAAAGAAAACGGTGGTTTTTATTAGGATGACACCAGTAAAGGACAGTCATGAACAGATTCAAGATTTTGTAACAAAAAAGGTCTTAGAGTTTGAAAATGTACTGTGGGGAAGAGGGAAGAGTTAGGAATAATTTCCAGGTTCTGGCTTGAACATCCACGCAGAGGGTGGTGTGGTGTCCTTAACTAAGATGTGGAAGCCTGGAGGCGAGGCAGGATTGAGGGGAAAGAATAAGAGTACAGCTTTTATACTTCTTTTTTTTTTTTTTTTGAACCTGTGAAATGTATTTACATTAAAACTTCACTGAACATAATCTGTCCATCTTTAATGATACAGGGGGGATATTTAAGATATTTCCATCTGTGGGGGCCATTATCAGGCATATCAATGATCACATTTCACTGTCAGGGGAAGAGACACGCGATATTCAGTTATTTTTGATAGAAGATCAGATCAATAGCCTCTTCTGTGGCAAAGAGACAGCTTCAACACAGACTTAGTCCCCTTTGAACCCCGGGACCACAGTAAAAGAGTCACCAAATTTTCCCTCCCCCAAAAGGCAGTTACTATGGGCCCCGAGAGACGTTACTCTTCAGTGCTTAGCCTGGGTTTTACACAAGGGACTAAAATGTTATAGTATTTGGGCCAGATCCATCAAAACAAATGTGCCCTCTGCACTTGATGATTCTTCCTCTTCATCACAGACTGTTATCGGTGACCTGCAAGCTCTGCTGTTTTAAGAGCTGCCCAGGGCTCAGTCCCACAGCTGGGGCATGACTGCCTCCCAGCCCTGCGTTTCTGTGCAGATGGCCATGCTGAGAATCACTTCACCAGGTGGCTTCAAAGGGCTCAAGACAATGAAGGATATGCAGTCTGCAAAAGCCCCAGCCCCGACAATGTCCCCAGTGCTCTTTGCCCAGGCCTTCCAAAGGTAACTGGCCTAGTCCTGTTCCTCCAGTGGTGACAGGTGTGACCTAGGAGGCGAGGGACAGGCATACTCCTGTTCAGCACTCAGTGGCCATGTTGAAACTGCAGAAGGAGAGCAGATGGAGAAGTAACCTTCACCACTGTCCCCTGCATCCTGTGGCAGGCACACTTAATCCTGCCACTGAGTCCAATGCAGAACACGTTCGGATTGACTTGGAGAGCATGAGTGGAGCTCACAGGAATGGAAGTCTGGTTTAACTGGTTTGGGGTGAGGCCTAGGTACCTTCAGAAGCGAAGCCCTTGATGGGAGACAGGGTTTAGGAACCAGAGCACATCGTCCAGGGAGAAGGTGAATTCCTGAGGCCTCTTCTCGCAATCGCTCACCCCCAGATGCTGGTCTCTGCTGAACTTGTCCCTTCACTGTCTCAAGGCAGAGGCCTGGGGGCCCTACTGGAGCCCAGAGAATGTAGGCAGAGCTAAGAAAAGCTTCCAGTAGCAACTGCTGCTGTGGCCAGCTCTCTCTATACCCAACCACCAGTTCCAAAGCCACCAGATTTTCCTTCTGATGTGCTCGGTCAGCAGAAACAGCCTGGACCCAAGGGCTATGGCTCTTAGCAATGGCCTTCCAGCCCAACTTTCTTACTCTCCCACCCCCACTTTCACAGGGAAACAACTCCTGCAGCTTTTATACTTCTTAAATGTGTGTGTCATACAAGTCAGGATGGCATGAATGCACTTAAATGTATGGACCTGGGGTTCAGAAAAAAGGTTTGAGTTACTGATAAATATACAGTTATAAGTGTATATTTGAGGCCATGGAATAAGAAAATAACATAATTTCAAAAAGAAAAGAGAATTCAGGACAAAGCCCAGGAGAACTACCAAATCCAGAAGTAGACAGAAGAAGAACCAACCATGAAGATGGCCGAATTCATTTGGCGAAAGCTTGGTTTGATGCTTGATGTTTCCTCAGTTTTACCTGTCATCAGTTTCTTCAATGAATAAGGAGTCAAAACATCGGAAGCAGGGGAAGATTTTCCTATACCCTCTTAGGTTCTGTGACTGGGGCTGAGAGCTAAACAGACAAAAGACAGGTTAACAGGATACAAATATATACATTTTATTTGATGTTAATATTTTTATGTGGCACAAGAGCTTTTGTAGAAAAGAAACGAAGACCCAAGTAAGCAGATAAGCCTAAGAACTTATATACTATTTCAACAAAGTACAATAAATAGATAAGACAAACAAAAAAAGGAGGTTTAGGCAGTAAATTGTGGGAAAGTGACTAGGAGAGATATGAGGGAAAGTAATGAAAGGTAGAGTTATTTTAATAGGTTTTTTTGTATAAATTCACCTTGACAGCAACTCTCTATGTCTGGTAATAAGAATGTTCTTCTCTTCCTGGTACAGAGAAGGCACCTTTCTTATGGGTGAGGCAAGGATTATGAAGCCAGCCTTCAAGGGTGAATAGTCATTTGAAAAGGCAAGTTTGAACTTCCGGTCAAGATGGCGGCGTAGGTAAATGCGGTCTCACATCCTCCCACAACCACATCAAAGTTACAACTAAACTACAGAACAACCATCATTCAAAACCACCTGAAATCAAGCTGAAAGGAAGTCCTACAACTACGAAATTAAAGAAGCCGCATGGAGACTGGTAGGAGGGGCAGAGGCGGACGGGCTGGTCCCACACCCACCTGTGGCGGATAAAAATTAGGAGGATACCTCAGCTGGGAAGGTCCTCCCAGAGGACTGAGGGGTCCCTGTCCCACACCAGGCGCCCAGCTCAGGGTTCCAGTGCCAGGAAGAGAATCCCCATAACTTCTGGCTGGAAAAACCAGCGGGAACTGAGGCTGAGGTAGCAGGAGCCCCCGGCAGCTCCTCTTAAAGGGCCCGCGCATGGACTTACTCGGACTCGCACCCTCCAGGCTCCAGCGTGGGGGAGGCAGCTTGAAAGACAGCAAAGTCATCTGGGGACGAACTGAGCTGTTTGGCATTGGTGTGAAGGCTGGAGAGGCAACTTTCTCCTGGACAGACGTGCTATCAGAGGCCTTTGTTCCTTTGGTGAGCCCTTCCCTGGGCCAGCAGACGCCACCATATCTGGGACTCCAGCTACCTGGCTCACACTGTTTGCCCCACCCCGGTGATGCCCTGAGGGTGATGCCCTGAGGGCCCCGCCCCACCCAACTTTCAGGCCCACCCAAGCTGTTTCCAGTTGCTTTACCATAGGATTGGCCTGTCTTGGATCCTGCTTCAGCTTTTCCTAAATTCTTTCAAACAAGCAGCATCTGGTCTCAGCTAGCCCCATTAAGTAATACACAGAAACAAACAGAGGGAGGCAGCCAAAATGAGGAGACAAAGAAACAGGTCCCAAATGAAAGAACAGAACAAAACTCCAGGAAAAGAACTAAGTGAAATGGAGTTAAGCAACCTAACAGATGCAGAGTTCAAAATACTGCTTATAAGGATGCTCAATGGACTTAGTGAGAACCTCAGAGAACTTAGTGAGGGCCTCAAGAGCATAAAAAAGGACCAGTCAGGACTTAGTGAGAACCTCAGAGAACTTAGTGAGGGCCTCAAGAGCATAAAAAAGGACCAGTCAGAAATGAAGGATGCACTAACTGAACTAAAGAATAGTTTACACAGATGCAATAGTAGAGTAGGTAAATCCAAGAAGCAAACCATCGATTTGGAATATGAGGAAGCAAAAAACACCCATTCAGAACAACAAAAAGAAAAAAGAATACAAAAAAATGAGGATAGTGTAAGGAGCCTTTGGGACAACTTCAAGCATGCCAACATTCGAATCTTGGGGGTGCCAGAAGGAGAAGAGAGAGAACAAGAAATCGAAAACTTATTTGAAACAATAATGGCAGAAAACTTCCCTAACTTGGTGAAGGAAACAGACATACAAGTCCAGGAAGCACAGAGAGTCCCAAACAAGATGAACCCCAAGAGGCCCACACCAAGACACATCATCATCAAAATGCAAAAGGTTCAAGACAAAGAGAGAATCTTAAAAGCAGCAAGAGAAAAGCAATTAGTTACCTACAAGGGAGTTCCCATAAGACTGTCAGCTGATTTCTCAAAAGAAATTTTGCAGGCCAGAAGGGAGTGGCAAGAAATATTCAGAGTGATGAAAAGCAAGAACCTACAACCAAGAGTACTCTATCCTGCAAAGCTGTCATTTAGAATCGATGACCATATAAAGAGTTTCCCAGACAAAGAAAAGCTAAAGGAGTTCATCACCACCAAACCATTATTATATGAAATGTTGAAGGGTCTTCTTGAAGAAAAAGATAAAAAAAAATGAACAAACAAAATGGCAATAAGTACATATCTATCAACAACTGAATCTACAAACAAAATGAACAAGCAGAACTGAAACATTCTCATAGATACAGAGAACTTTTGTTGGTTACCTGATGGGTGGGGGCTGGGGGGATGGGTGAAAAAGGTGAAGGGATTAAGAAGTACAAATTGCTTGTTAGACTGACAAACCTCAAAGGGAAGGGAGGGTGGGGGGTGGGAAGAAATAAACCAAAGAACTTATATGTATATATGCATAACCAATGGACACAGACAACAGTGTGAGGAAAGGCAGGAGAGGGGCAGGAATGGGGAGGAGGGGGGCAATGGGGGAAAGATGAGGAACATCTGTAATACATTCAACAATAAAGATAAGTTAAAAAAAAGAAAAGAAAAGGCAAGTTTGAGTGATCTATTGTTCTGAAATGAGGGCTGTTTACATTGATGAGGGCTATATAAGCAGTCATTTGTTCAGGTATGTAGATTTTCAGGAAGTTCCTAAAACAAACAAAAAAGTATTTCTAACTTTACCTTCTTGGGCAGGAATTTCCCAGTACAGTAAAGCCATGTTAATGCAAACAATTCCTAATCTTATTAATCTGTATGTCTTTAGGTTGTCTTAGTTCTCATCATATTCTCTGTAAGAGTCATCTCATCTCTTGTTAACAAGTCATCTTTTTCTGTTTTGATATTTAATTTCTGGTTCTATATTTTTAAACATTAATTTCCTTTGAAAGGGTACATGGAGGATATACTTATGAATTCTTAAATAGTAAAACAATTTTCTTATGCCCTTGCATACAAATGATAATCTGAATTTTATCTTGCCGTCTTGGATCATAATTCTTTTTTTACTCAAAGGTCTATAAGCATTGTTTCACTGTCTTTTAGCTTCCAAAGTTGCAGACTGGACATCTTATGCTAATGTGTTGTTGTTTTTCCTTTTTTACAATGTGGCCACAAATTCCCTACACATGCTAATTATATCTGTGGGCTCCCTTCCATTCATTCTTTGCAAAAATTCTAATTTTCCCCTGTGCCTTCTGGACAATCCCTGATGGCATTTATAGCTGTTTGGCTATTGCCACACAGAGTTGTTAGAAAATCACTAACAGTGGATACAATCTATTCATATGGACTTTGAAACAAATTCTGTAGTAATGATTCTTATAAGATACTCTTCTTATCCTGCAGTTCAGATATCTTACCGGTTATAGCTGTTGGCTCATGAGGAGCACTTTCATTTAAAAACTTAGCCTGGCTGATGTGCCTCAGTGGTTGAGCATCAACCCATGCACCAAGAGGTTGCTGGCTTGATTCCTGGTCAGGGCACATGCCCCGGTTGTGACCCAAATCCCCAGTGGGGGGCATGCAGGAGGCGGCCAATCAATGTTTTCTCTCATCGATGTTTCTATCTCTCTCTCCCTCTCCCTTCCTCTTTCTCTAAAATATCAATAAAGAAAAAAAAAATTTAACTTCAAATCTTTCTTTGGCCCAGGGAAGTTTTATTTTCCTTTTAATCAAAGATCTTCAGTTGTCCCTTTCTCTCCTCATGAAATTCCATGCACATAAGCTCTCCTGAATCTATCCTTCATTTTTGTTAACTTTTCATTCATTGTTTTTATTGCTTTATATTTTGACTCTATGTTGTGAGATATTTTCCTTTATTGATCTTCTATATCATTTTTTATAGTTTTATTTATTTTTTTCTGAATTTTAAAATCATGTATTAAGTTTCAGGAATTGTTTCATGATAATTCTATCTACCTGAAGTTCTCATTGCATTTCAATTAAAGTGCTCTTTTATTTTTTGTATTATTTTTTTTACCAGTGTGAATCATCCATTTTAGCTGTTTAGTTAATTCCCTTCTTCAGACTCTATGTGTTCTTAAACAGGCACAGTTTTCTTTAACGCCAGAGAACTCAATAAAAAATAATGTAGGGTAGGGATATTTTTCTCTCTCAGAGTAGCAGCAAATTGATTCATAAATTGAGAGCTCTCTTCCGAGGTGTGATAAACTCGAGCTCTGTTCTCGAGTTTCTCCAGCGTAAGCAGGGTGGCGCAGTATCAGTGGGATTAGTCTGCCTCTCTCAGGACTGCAGACAGCAAGCTGATGTGGGAGTTTGCCCTCCATGAGTCTCCTGGGTCAACTCAGTTCAGCCAACACCCTCACCTCAGGTTGTCATAGGATTTCACGCCAGGCTTGATTAGAGGACAAAGCTACCTTCAGACTAGAGTACTCAGTATAGATGCCCCACACCTGCATTAAGACACGTAAGAGGGCTTAGAACAGTGCTGAACATAGAGTAAGTACTCAACAAATGTCTAATAACCTTTCCTCAGTACTATAAAATGTATCAACAAATTGTCCCAGTTTTCTCAAGGATCAGTTCCCTCCACGATCCTGTAGGGAGAACATCCACAAGATATTCATAACATTCTCACTGCCAAACTGGTCCTCGTAGCATATTTTCTATACATCATTATGCTGAAAGTTTCTGTCTCTTTCTCCATTTTGAAGCATAACAATGTTTCATCAGTTATACAGAACTTTTTGTGTGCCATTTCCCGTTAAGGAGGGTCAGTGTGTTCCAGGTGTCAGAAAATAAGAAAAGGGATCTTGTCTGACTGACGCTTTTGTAGCCTTGTGCCATATCCTTCAGCCCATCAGATTTTAGCACAGCATCATGGACAATTCCATGCACACGGCCAGTGTCCCACATCAAGTTCTTACATTGGCTTCTCTTGCTTTTCCACCTTATGGTTTTCTCTGAAATCTAGGAAAGCTGCTCATAGCCTGCAGGTTCAGTTCCAGGGTTTGGGGGAATTAACATCCCTGAAGGCAGTTAGCAACCAATGGGGGATAGGAGTCTGTGGGAAAATGCCCCAGCCTTCCTGCCCTTTGGCTGGTTGTTCTGGGCAATTGTGCACAGTGGGACTGAGCTGCACACAGTGGTAACCAGCTAATACATTATTCTCTTTGGGGCTGTTCTCCCTTCCCCGTCTCACTCCTTCCACTCCCTCATTTCTGATTCCTAGGATCCCCTGCAAATAAAATGTCTGCTCCCATTGTCCTTGCCGAATGCTCAGCTTTAGGGGGAGCCCAAACTAAGATACCTACCACGTATTAAATTTAGATCCTGAGTGAGAAGTAATGGTGGGAGTATTTTTGGTTAAAAGCAGTCTTCTGCTTCCCTCAAACCATCCACCAAGGCGGCTGTATATTTCGTGCATATATAAGTCTGTTCTTGCGCTCTGATGAGACTTTATATTGAAAGAACGACCTGGGCTGGAGATGACCCTGTTCCATGGCCCCTACACTGTATGGTCACAGGATGCAAAGCCTAAATTAGGAAGTCTTAAAAAGTTCTCTCGTAACTTCTATTATCACCTTTAAAATAGTGTGTGAAAACTAGACAACGTATCTTATGTATTAAATCTACCTTAAGCTACACATCCACTAAATGGACTGATTTCAATAGCAAGTTTATATGGATGGAAAGATCAGGCACAGATACCACTTGGACAATTTTATTTATCTGAATGACACAAAAGAAAGTCAATACAATGAAAACACATGGGCAAAATTTTCCAAAACATACCAACATGTATATGTAGCTTCCTGGGCCCAAATACCTCCCCAGAGGATGTCCTTGCAGATGATAATGCCTGTTTCATAGAGTCCCATCCACCAGGAGGCTCATCAAACTTTGCACTTAGCAGTGCCCTTGACTGAGCAGAAGGCCCTGCAAATTAGCCTTCACAAGAAAAGCACCTGCTTGGATGGTGCATGGAGGGGCAGTGGAGTGACACACACAGACTCAGTCATGACTGATTTTTCTTATAAAAAGCCAGTTTATAATAGCTTCTTGGGTACATTGTGTGACTTCCTAACTGACGGAGTAGCAGTTACAGGATATTGGGATCCTCAGATATCCTTAGCATAAATCAGAAGAACTAGGTCACGAGTCTTCAGTTTGTTGTTCTCTGGAAGCAGAGAAGTCTCTGTAAGTCTAGTCATACATGCATATATACATATACACATACAATGCTGGCATATTCCTGCATGCAGCCCAGTCTACTTATATATGAGAGACACCCTTAACTGGCCAAGTGCATCGAGGTGGTGGTTACACATTGCAGAAGATATATTTACGAAGTACAGGTCTTCAGGCATAAACAGAGCCCTCCTCCACCACTCTCTGGCTCTTCACTCGAGTACATCCTGAGCTTACCCCTGAGAATTTCCAGGAGACATTTGAGCAAGTGGTTAGACCAACTGTAGGCTTATTTTGAGTAGGTTCCCACAGAAGCCTACATTTACCTCTGTAGCACTTACCACAAGTAGAAGGCAGGGATTTTTATCAATTTTGCACATTGCTATATTACAAGTGCCTAGAACAATGCCTGACACATGTTAGAATCTCAATAAATATCTGTCAATAAATAAATGAATAAATTAGAGATTATAGATCTAGTATCTCTTTCCTCCACTGGATCATAAACTCCATTAATGGATTCATTGAGCTGGTTACCTCTGTGGGCAACTTAATTTCACTGGGGTCCCTCTGATAAACTCCTATACCTAACACAGTATTCACCTGATAAAAAGTGTCACACAGCCCTGGCCGGTTTGGCTTGGCAGTTAGAGTGTCGGCCCACGGACCAGAGAGTCCCAGGTTTGGTTCTCGCTAAGGGCACGCACCTCGGTTGCAGTTTGTCCCTGGTCCCGGTTGGGGTTGTGTGGCTTGCAGCCACTCGATGTGTCTCTCTGACATTGATGTTTCTCTCTCTCTCTTCCTCCCTCTCTTCCTCCCGCTGTATTTGAAAATAAATGCAAAAATGTCCTCAGGTGAGGATAAAAAAAAAAAGAAGTGTCGCGCAAATTTCTGATAAGCATGAATGAAATTTGGTAATATCCATTCAGCTAAGATTGAAGTAAAAAATAATAATATTTTCCTATTTCAAGACCTCCTTGAATATAAACCTTTTAAGCTAAATCATCATTCAGTAATATGTCTTCTCAGCTTCTAGGAGCAAAAATTTTGCTTATCTCAATAGTACGCATTCAGGATACCCAATTCAGTCTTGCCTTTGCCAAGAAAATTATTTTCTCTCTAAGATGAGTCCAAAATATATAGGAATATGCATGTTTTCCTTTTCTTTCATAAATTGATGCTGACTTTTTAATTTTTATTGATAGTTTGGAATTTATAATGAAAATGATGACAAGATTTTTGGCTAGTAACACATAATATTACAGATACCGCAGAGAATAAAGCTTCCTTGTATTACATTAAAATTCATCTCTTGAAAAATGATATAATATGGTTGATTGGAGATGAGGTAATTTATCCGTGATTTGGTTGATGCATCTTTCATGATCATAAGTTTCTAAAATTAAATCTGAATATTGGAACACCTTAATGCTAAGCCTTATCGGTTGGCCAAGCTCCTTTTATCAAACTGGAACTCTACAATTACCTAGTAACATTTATCCTAATGATGGAACACATCAGTGGCCTACTTGGCATCATTTATTTTCATAATTCATCCTTCATGAAAAATATTACCGAAAGTGTTTACCGTAAAAGTGAGTGAAACGTAAAGACAAAGAGAAATAATAAAATTAAAGAGAAATTACTCAGAGAATGGGAGTCATTGGTTAAAAAAAAAAAAAAAAAAAAGAGCTATAAAATAATTATATAATGTTTAATTATTGAATTTTGGTAAAGCCAAAACTTATTTTGCATCTGTAAAAAACTGATTGCATTATTCACGCAGCTGTATTCTGGGAAATGAGCTAATTGGAAGTCACAGTGAAGGAAGATGGACATTCTAGAATATCGGAGTCATCTGGAGTGGAAATGTTGGGATGGTCTCATAGAGAAGAGGTGGAGTATAGGATATTTTAATTATTGTTGATGTTTTCCTCTAAAATAGGCTACATTTATGATCCTAGGTTTTTAATCACAGATAATAGAATTAGAGAGGAAACCTCAAGTGATTATTTGATTCACTCCCCTTTCACCTCTGAAACATTCCATAGGTATACAGCACATGTATTATGAGTATAAATTTCAAAGGAGACAGATGCTATAACCCCTTTAGTAACCAACCACCCCTTTTCTCTTCTTCATTCTCCATTTCCAGAGGATTACACGTCTAAAATTCTTTTGAATTCCTGCTCTTTTTATTCTGCCGTTGCCACTGCCCTGCTGTCTTTTTTTTTTTTTTTTTTTTTAATATGGAATGCTTCATGAATTTGTGTGTCTTCCTTGCGCAGAGGCCATGCTAATCTTCTCTGAATCGTTCCAATTTTTGTACTTGTGCTGCCGAAGCGAGCACCTGCTGTCTTTTAAGGAGACTCTTCAGGTAGCTTCCTAAATGGTATCTCTGTATCTATGCCTTCCCCTCTTCAATTTATCTTCCATCCTGCTCCTATTTACGTTTCTAAGTAACTAGCTGATCACGTTACTCCTCTACTCGCAGACATTTGATGGCACACCACAACTTACATTGACTGCTGAGACTTGAAATGCTGCTACTGTGACTGTGGAATTAGATGTTTTATTTATTTAATTGTAATTAATTTTAAAAGCCCCATTTAACTAGTGTCTAAAAAAACAAGGAAACTGATGAGGGCAGCCTGACACTGGGACTCACTGAAGTGAAAGGCAGAGATCTAAGAGTGTGATCTAAATCCAGACAGTCTTGAAAGGTGGTAGTCAAGAAGACACACATTCTGATGACCAAATCCTGGAATAAAGTGAAGGGGCATCCTTAGAGGTTTGAAAAAACAATTGAGTAAATAAAATGAAAGCAGTAAATTTAAGAGACCCCATACTCCAAGTAGTAGTGCAGGCTGGAATATATATTTTTCTCTGCAGACTGTGTGATAACCACTAGGGAGAAAATCCGTTCCTGCTCTCCAGAAGGTCATGGTCTAACTGGGAAGATTGATGTGAAATAATCCCATAAGTAATTAGCTTAGTTGTGGAAAATCAGAAAAAATGAAAAAGGCAGAGTGATATGAAAGAAACTCTTTATAAAATATAACAGCATCCTAAATACATTGCCACTGATTTCCTTATTCAAGGTTAATGCCTCCAGTTTTCTTTACAGTTTCCAGATTTACTAGAAGTGGATGGTGTGTGAACTCCTCATATTTAAAAAATGTTTCAGTGTAGATTTATCACTTAGTATGACCTCTTCTTCCTTCAAAAGGTTGATTATCAGGCAGGGAATTTAGGACAAAGGAGCTGGAAAATATTTATGAGACTCAGAAACAAAGCTGTTGTTCCAATTGCAAGGTTTTATTATAAGCAGTTAAATAGTTAATGACAGGGTACAAACATCTATAAAACCAAAGGTGCTGCTTACTTGGCTGGACCCAATAAATATTTGTTAACCATTATTTTAGTCTTTTTTTTTTTTTTTTATTGATTTTTTGCGGGGAGGGGGAAGAGAGATAGAAACATCGATGGAAGAGAGAAACATCATTGGCTGCCTCCTGCACACCCCCTAATAGTAATCGAGTCTACAACCCGGGCATGTGCCCTGACTGGGAATAGAACCAGGACCTCTCAGTCCACGGGACGATGCTCAATCCACTGAGCCACACCAGCCCAGCTTTAGTTTTTTTCTTCATATAGACAGGCACTTTATTTCTGAAAAGAAATCAATGTCCATAACCAAAAAATAACTTAATTGTGAAATGATTTTATTTAAATCAGCATTTTCTAGTTATTGAACATTTTGTATGAATAAATTAGCCTTTTTTTAATCTAATTTTTTTTCTTTATTGATTTTAGATAGAGAGGAAGGGAGAGGGAGAGAGAGATAGAAACATCAATAAGAGAGAACATCGATTGGCTGCCTCCTGCATGCCTCCCACTGGGGATTGGGCCCACAACCTGGGCATGTGCCCTGACCAGGAATCGAACCGGCGACCTCTTGGTGCATGGGTCAATGCTCAACCACTGAACCACACCAGCCAGGCTGAATAAATTAGTCTTTATGAACATGATGACTTATCTGAAATAGCTTCCCAATCCTTTAAAATGTCAAGGCATCTTTTCCTAGTACACAAATACTAAAGGCATTTTGCTATCACATGGTTTAATAGCAGAATAGGAAAATTAATCTTATCCTAAGCGAAAGCAGAAATCTAGTTAGCTGAACTGAGGAAAGAGTGACATTTGCTCATGAACTCTTCCTTTCGATAATACATCTCTTTTGGGAAATCATAAGGCCAGAGTAAGATAAAAATATGAGAAGATAATTAGGCTGCTCTAACTGGTTATTGTTAAGTATTAGGATGTGAATGTGGCTTTATCGGTGACTTTTTCAAAATCTATATGAAAATAAAGTAATGTGTGACATTAAAAGCTCTGTCAGTTATTAATAGCAATTGTCTGTTTTACAGAAAGCAAATAGGAGTGTCACTCACTGTAGTCAGTGTTGGTGAAAGACTGAGTTTACCCAGCTTTCCTCATGCTCGCTCTCCCATTCTGGCTCTAAGTTGCACATAGTATGGAATTTTCCGTCCTGCACATGCCACTAGAGATTCTGTTTTATTTCACTTGAAGCCTAGAAACTATTTGCTTTAAAATTTTAAAAATTTAAGAGCTAATGGTCTCAACCTGCTTCTCAACCTTGAACTTGCTGAGCCTCTAGCTCTAGGATAGATTTGTTAAAAAATTATAAATTTTCATTTGGGTCTAAATTTGCTAGGACAGGAGGTCTTTCATTTTTATTTTCTTACACAGAATATTTATGAGGTTTATTAAGTTAGAGAGCCTGACCCTATTCCATGTTACCTTTTTAAAAAAAAAAAAACAAGATAAAGACATTTCCACTGTAGAGGGAGCTATTGTGCAAGATTTCATAATGTGTGTGTGTGTGTGTGTGTGTGTGTGTGCGCGCGCGTGCGTGTGTGTGTGTGTGTGGGGGGGGGGGGGACGGGGACAGTTTGTGTCTGAAATTTGTTTCACATGTGTGTCCAGCTTTGTATGTATGTGTCTGTGAGCATGTAGAAAATTATCTAGATTCAAAGAAAACGCACGGGCAACGTTTAAAGTGCTTAATTCTGAGGACTAGGATTATAGATGAGATTCTTTTCTTCAGTCTGTTGCTCTTTAGCTTCTGATTTTTTTGTTTTTGCAATCAGCATACCTTACTTCTTAATAAAGAAAAAATACAACTGTTACTTCTCCCAAAATGATTGAGCACTTTGTACAAGCAAACTACTGCACTAAATAATTTGGGGAATAAAATGAACAGACTTCCTTTTTTTTTTGAGCTTCCAGTGAGGTACAAATCAATTGATATACTATGTAATAATCTTTTTATTGCCTGTCATATATCAGATATCTCATTTCACATCACATACTTTATCTCCTTTAATTCCAACATACATAAAATTATAAGTTCACTTGATGGTATGTTATTCAGTATTTTTCAATAATGTTGATGGTGAACATGGAGATACATATTCTATAATAGTAAGTTACAAACACAAGATAAAAACAAGCACACAAAAAGCTGTGCATAAACACTAAGTGGAAAACAATCTAGATGGTGATACATTTTTTTCTACCTTTTAAATGTATTATTATGAACATCTATCTTTCCTATAACGGGAGAAAAATAACCTTTTGATGATTTATTTTATCTGTGACAGACAGAGAACAATTCTTTTCTAACTTTGGGGCACTGATGCCCAGTATAATGGACGTTTAATGGAGAGAGAGACCCGTGTGAGACAGCGTCCCTTGGAGGAGGCTTCACAAAGCAATGTAGGGCTCCCCGAGGGCTTTGAAGGAAGGGACGGTGCCATAAGAATGTGGAGGGGTGACCTCCCAGGAGAAAGAGAGGGTACAAAAGCAATTAGAACCGGGCCATTTGTGAAACAAGAGAATACTAACTTGCTCAAATGGTGGCTGTAAGGGTTGAGTGGGGTGGTGTGCCCGGCATCGTGTCTGGATGAGAGATGCTCAGGAAAGGTACAAGGAGAAGCCACCCAATGCTATACTGCTTGTATCACCACTCGAAGCATTCTGCTTTCCCTATTCTTGCATCTCACTGCAATGCACTGCGGCGAAACCAGTTTGTTCTCTGTTCAATTTGCTATTCTACTTAAAGGGTTGCCTCGACTTGAAAATTGATACCTGAAGACCAATTGCTAGGGGCCATTAAATTAATAGCCCCCAAAGCACTGTGTGTAGATCAGCAATTAGATGAGAGAAAAGAGGTTCAGAGTCACTTACTAGAAAATGAAAAAAAAATATTGACAGAGATTTTACAAATCAACCTGATTAGAAGGAGGGAAACAGAGAGTTTAATTCTCCAAGAAGCAAATGGAAGTTCAAGTATTCTTTTTCCTTTCTGAAGCTTTGTCATTTAGGGATTGAGAAGCTGAGTTGAGTAAAAGACTGGGTATACAATGACGAAAGCTAGAGACGTGTTGGAGAAGCAGGTTCTTCTCTAGCTCCAAAAGCTAGCTGGGGTACCATTTCCTGGGTGTTTTCTCTGAGTCAAGCACTGTGCTAACGTTTCACATCATTAACTGATGTGGTCCTCACAGCAAACCTGGGGTGTAGGTAGTTTTGTCACCTACGTTACAGTTGAGGGTACAGGTGAGGGGTTACGGTTACAGGGGAGGGAGGCCAAGCAGCCTACCCAAGGTCTCCCAGCAGGTGAGCAGCACAGACAGCATGGTGTGGGGCTGTTCTACCACCCATGGCAGCTCTCCCCCTCACTGTGCCCTGCCACTCGTTGGTGCTGTCCATTTCCCTCAAGAGGAAACCATCCGCTGTCGGAGAAGCTCAGGATGGTCCATGAGATGCCTGCCACCGAAAAACACGAAGGTTAAACATCAGCCAGAAATAAAAGGAGTAAACTACTGACTCACAAGTGGGTTCATCTCAGAAGTACTATGCTAAGTAAAAGAAGCCAGACACAAAAGACTATACATATTCCACTTTTGTGAACTTCTTGAAAAGCAAATTCTAGAAAAAGCAAAACTATAATAGAAAGCCTATCACTGGTTACCTGGGGCTGGGAGGGAGCAAGGAGACTGACTGCAAAGTGGGTAAGAAATGATTGTTTAGCATGATAGGAATATTCTATATCAAGTGTGGCAGTGGTAACTTGACTGTTTATATTTGGGCATCTAAAATGAGAATTTTAGCCCTGGTCGACGTGGCTCATTGATTAGAGTGCCAGCCCATGCACTGAGGGTCGTGGGCACATACCTGGCTGGGTTGCAGGTTTGATCCCCAGCCCCAGTTGGGGCACATGCAGAAAGCAATCAATGTGTCTCTCTCACATTGATATGTCTCTTTCTCTCCTCCTCCCTCCCTTCCATACTCTAAAAATCAATGGAAAAAAAATCACTGGGTAAGGATTAACAAAAATAAATAAATAAATAAATAAATAAATAAATAAATAAATAAATAAATGGGCAAGTTTTTGTGTGTGAAAATTATGTTTCAATAAAACCAACCAAAAATGTTTGTTTTCGTAAATTTCCTTGAAGAGATGTTACCTTTAAGTTTTGCATTTAAGTTATCAATGTTACCTGTTTAAATAAAGAAGAATATTTTCATAATAGCACATTATTATTTGGAAAGCTACAGTGGTACTTCTGGAGGCCATTTAGGATAAAAAGTGATCAAGTGAACTCAGGAAGAGCAAATTAACTACACACAAATGTAACTGGCTACCGTCTCCTGGTGGCAGCAACTTAACATTTCAGTTTGTTCGTTCATTCAGCAAATATGCATTATGTCGAACCATTTCAAACTGCTATTTTTGTGGGTCAAACATCACCATCAATTCTAAATTGTTCAGCTTGACATAAAGTATCTTCTGTACTTAGGTAATATTCTGGGAGCTGGAAATACAATTGTGTAAGGTGAACCAAGGTTGAGATAGAAGATCCAGGGGAAAGATGTAGATAGAGCAAAGAAGATGACCCTGCAGTGCTCCAAATTTAGAGTTTTGGTAGGCAGGGAGGAGACAACCAAGCAAGGAGAGCTACGTGGCCAGTTCCCAAGAAATATATATATATATATATGAGTGCTGAACCTGCGTGTTAGTCAGCTGGGGCTGCCATAACAGAACAGCACAGAGGGGGTGGCTTAAACAACAGACATCTATGTTTTCACACTTGTGGAGGCTGGAATTCTGAGATCAGGACGCCAGCAAGGTTGGTTTCTGGTGAGATCTCTCTTCCTGGCTTTCAGACAGCTGCCTCTCACTGTGTCCTCCTTTAGGGGGTGGGGAGAGGGAGAGAAAGAGAATGAGGAGGAAAGAAAGATAAACAGAGGGAAGGGAAGTGAGTTTGTGGAGAGGGAAAGAGTGTGTGTGTGTGTGTGTGTGTGTGTGTGTGTGTGTGTGTGTGCAGGAGCTGGTGTGGGTGGGCAGGAGAGTGGGCAGGCCCCTTGGCTCTCCTCCTACCCAGCCTTCTCCCCTTCTCACTTTCTCACAACTCTGGGCCCCCCGCCTTGGGTAGGCACACAGAGGGTGGAGAGCATTCCCAGGCTGTGGTCTACTTAAACCACCAGACCCAGCAGGAAATTTAACATCATAGTCAGTCCAGCCTTTTCTTCGAACACTGCAAACAAACTTTTCGTTTATAATCCATTATAATCTTGCCCGGCCAGTGTGGCTCAGTGGTTGAGCATTGACTCATGCACCATGAGGTCGCAGGTTGGATTCCCTGTCAGGGCACATGCCCAGATTGTGGGCCAAATCCCCAGTGGGGGGCATGCAGGAGGCAGCCAGTCGATGTTCTCTCTCATCAATGTTTCTATCTCTCCCTTTCTCTCTAGAATCAATAAAGAAAAAACATTTAAATATAATCCATTATAGTCTTGCCGGACCCCTGTTGTACATGCAGTCCATCGTTGCTCAGAATGTTGTGGTGTAGTGCATGACTGCCTTCTCATTGCACAGGATGTAGACTGTGACTTTACTGTTCAATGTTGTTATACATCTTGTAATTTGCCCTTCATAAAGGGCAAATCTTGGAGCATGATTCCTAATTACAGTACTTTCTGTGGGGAAATTCTAGCCACTTTCAAGCTTTGTACTTTATGGCATAATTTACAAGTATATATTGTAGCAAAAATGAGAGAAAAACTCTCTCTATGTCTCCAAATATTTCATAATTCCTATCACCAAGTGCCTTGGATGTGGACAATATAGGCTCAATCAATATTTGTTTTTATATTTTCAAATTTTTGATACATCTTTCTCTTCTCCAGTTCTTCGGCCGTAACGTAATGCTCTGACATGGTTGCACGTTTTGGTGCAGAGAAGCAGACAAGGTTTTGTGAACAGGGATGCTCCTGGCAGTGTCCTTCACGGTAACTAAAAACAGAAAGCATTTCAGATTCCAAACAAAAGATGAACAGTCAAATCACTACATATACAGGTAACTCAATATTACATAAGTATTAATAACCATGAGTCTAAAGCATAATTAATACCACGGGGAATATGCTCATGTAACATGTTAAGTAGAAAAGTGTTTAGAGGTGAAGAGAAAATATTCAGAATGGAAAGGCACGTGTACAGTGCCATCTGAACGTCCCCTGGCTCCTTGCTGCTTTGCGGAGTCTATGGCTCGGCATTGTGACATCACCTAGAGCTGATCAGAAAATCAGACTCTTAGGCTCCGCTCCAAACCCACTGAATCAGCACCATCAGGTGATTCTTAGGTACATCAAAGTCTGAGAATCATTGTCCAGGTCTCATTGACTTGGGGAGCAGTTACCTTAGCAATTTGAACCAAAGTTCACTAGACCATTAGCACCCACATGCCCAATGCAAGACCACAGGCCCCCTCCAACATATATCCACTGTCTCCTAAGAGGTACCCATAAGTGTAGACTCAGGTACTGGGGTGTTGGCATTACTTCTCCCTCAACATCCCCAAGGGGAAAAATGGTCTTTGATTATAGTGATTATTATTATTGTTTTTATCCTCACCAAGGACACTTTTCCATTTCTTTTTAGATAGAGTGGGAGAGCGCTTGCGAGAGAGAAACATCAATGTGAGAGAAACACATCGATTGGTTGCCTCCCACACGACCCTGACAGGGGCTGGGGATTGAACCTGCAACCGAGGTACATACCCTGGACCGGGAATCAAACCTGAGACTTTTTGGTCTGCAGGCAGACACTCTAACCGTTGAACCAAACCAGCCAGGGTGATTATGGTGATTATTTTTAAATTATGTCAAAGAAAGTGGGAAGGGATGTATTTTTTTGCACCCTTGCAGTTTCTCATTGAAAATGCCTTTTGTGAAATCTCTGCCCATTTGTTTTCCTTTCTGCTCCCTCCTACCCCTTGCATGCCTCCTCTCATACCTAAGAATCCTGAGAAGAGTCCAGAGGGAGACCCAGCAGCCCAGGGTTAAGAGACATGACTGTGCCCTCGTGTGCAATAATGGATACCACCACAGAAAGCAACATGCATGCTCTCCCACCCCTTCACCCTGGGACACGGACATTACTATTCCTCTTGGCCATTTGTGCTGATCTTGCTCTGGTGGCCCACCCTGGTCCATTGCGGGTCAAAACGCCCCTCATCACTGCCCTCATGGTTAGACCTGTCCAGCTTGGGCCTTGGCCATGACTCTCACTGCTTTAGATCGCCATGTGGGGCTCTGCAAGGTCCCTACCCATTCCATGGTTCCTAAGTCATTTGCCCCTGTCTAGTTAGTGGCTAGTGTCCTCAGATAATTCAGTGCAATGCTCTGGCCCACCACTAGAAGTGCCTTTGGACTTTTTCTTCTCCAGGCTGGAATAACCATCCTTCTCCACCCTGCAGATACCACGTATCTGCCAAGGAGGGGAAATGGGAGAGGATATGGGCTTAAGGAGAAATTAGACAAGGGCAAAGGGGCTTGGGACTAGGGAACGTTTTTCCTGAAAGTTTCCCAAGAAAAAGATGATCCTGGTTACATTCAAGCGTGGAATATATAACACAACAGAAAAGCAGAGTAATCGGAGTTAGGAGACAGTGTTGTGTCCTGGTTCCCTGTGTGAATTTGGAAGAGTCCGTCTCAGACCCTCACTTTTCCTCTTTATAGAACGACGAGTAATACATGTTTGCACAGCCTGCCTCCAAATTCTGGTTAAATTCAATGAGATAAATTTGGAAAGAGGTTTTTGAAATCTATAAGATGCAGTATTAAAATCAATAATATGCAGCATTGGGAAGAAAAAAGATTATCTGTGCCCAAAACTGGCCTAAAAAATATCATACCTAGCCACCTGGTAGAACCCATGACTTGGTATTGTATATTATAAGGTCAAGAGTAAACTTGGAGACTGGTCGAGATTAAAAACCAATAGTACATTAGAAAAATGATAGCAGCTACCTGGTAGGGGAAATTGAGGGCATCCAGAAAAAATAAAATGTTTCTGGTTTAGTTTAGTTTAGTTTAGTTTAGTTTAGTTTAGTTTTGTTTTGTTTTGTTTTGTTTTGTTTTAAGAGAGAGGGGAAGGGACAGGGAAAGAGAGAGAGAGAAACATTGATGTAAGAGAGAAACATCGATTGGCTGCTTCCCACATGCACCCTAACTCATGCACCCAACAGGGGATCAAGCCTGCAACCTGGGCATGTGCCCTGACTGGGAACCTAACCGGCGACCTTTCAGTGCATGGGATGATGCTCAACCAACTGAGCTACACTGGCCAGGGCAAATGTTTCTGGTTTTAAAAACATACAATTAAAGAATATCCACATTGTATTTTCTCAAACATCTATGCAGTTGTTCAGATCCTAAATTTAGGAAGTTTTTGCATTTCATAATGTACCTTTTAGTCTACATAGATTTGTAGCAAAATAAACACTGTATGTACAATATAATGGCTTTGCTGATTCGGTTAAATTAGCGGAAGGCATTGTTGACTTCGTCATTAAAATTAATTTCTCAATGTTTCTTAGCTTTATTGACTCTTTCATAAATTCCTCTTCAGTTCTGTCATCATTCCTTTCCTCCTGTGTCTTTAAATTTCCAGTCTAAAATGTTTCAAAATAATTATTATAAAAGTTGGAAAGAGACAATGAACCTTTTTTATTGGAAAGAGATGAATCTTCCAAACTCATTCTCAGCTCATCATCGCAGCATCTAGAGTACGGAGTGGAAATTCATATCTTGAGAGTGCGTTGGTGTTTAAGCATGCAGAACAGATGTTTCATTTAGCAAGTTTTTCCAATTTATTATACATGATATCTCTATCTGTGTTAGAGCAACACTGTTTGGGGAATAGGCCTTCCCATTTCCCCCAGCAAGCTGATGCATGGGAATGGACTGTGGCGTCAACTTGTATTCACTTTAGGAGAGGAGGTTTTCAGATGCTGTTTATTTTCATACAAGAACATCAAAGGGAAACAGTCGCCTCTCTGCACATACCATTTCCTTACCTGGAATGCATTTCATTGGGTGCATCCATCTTGCAAAGCATGGCTTAATTTCATATCTTTTGTGAAAGTGATGAACCCACCTCAGAGTGATAGCTCTTGTTTTTCAAGCAGCTACACTATATCTGTAGGTGTTCATCATTTCCATTGTCATCATTAGCCATGTAGGAGGGAGAAAGGTGGCATTGGACAGGGAAGTAATATTATCTTGAATTCTCCCTGTTGCACTCTAAGTTCCGCGATGGCAGAGACCATTCTTTTTTTTTTTTTTTTTTTTTACTGTAACCGTCTTATATCTATTTTATTTTATTTATTTATTTATTTATTTATTTATTTTTCTTTTTTAAAATTTTTTTTTCTTTTTTTCTTTTTTTATTAATTTATTTTTGTTACAGATGTTTCTCCTTTTTTCCCCATTGACACCCTCCTCCCCATCCCCCCACCCCGTCCCCAGCTTTGTTGTCCATGTCCATCACTTATGCATACATGCGTGTAAGTTCTGTGGTTTATCTCTTCCCTCCCCCCCACCCCCTCTTCTGAGGGGTGTCAGTCTATACCCTACTTCCACATCTCTGGGTCTACCCTGTTCCTCAGACTGTTATGTTCATTATATTCCACAAATAAGTGAGATCATGTGATATTTTGTCTTTCTCTGCTTGGTTTGTTTTGCTTAGGATAATACTCTCGAGGTCCCTCCATGTCATCTCAAAGGCTAAGAGATCTTTCTTTCTTACAGCTGCATAGTACTCCATTGTGTATATGTACCACAGCTTTTTTATCCATTCATCCACTGATGGACACTTGGGCTGTTTCTAGATCTTAGCTATTGTAAATAGTGCTGCTATGAACATGGGGGTACATGTATTCTTTCTGGTTGGTGTTTCAGGCTTCTTAGGATATATTCCTAGAAGTGGGATCACTGGGTCAAATGGCAATTCAATTTTTAATTTTTTGAGGTAACACCATAGTGTTTTCCACAGTGGCTGCACCAGTCTGCATTCCCACCAGCAGTGTACTAGAGTCCCCTTTTCTCCACACCCTCGCCAACACTTGTTGTTTGATGATTTGTTGATGGTGGCCATTCTGACAGGTGTGAGGTGATACTTCATTGTTGTTTTAATTTGCATCTCTCTGATGATTAGTGATGTTGAGCATTTCTTCATATGTCTCTTAGCCATTTGTATGTCCTTTTTGGAGAGGTGTCTATTTAGTTCCTCTGCCCATTTTTTAATTGGGTTCTTTGTCTTCCTTTTGTTGAGTTGTATGAGCACTCTATATATTTTGGAGATTAACCCCTTATCTGATGTATCATTGGCAATTACACTCTCCCATACAGTGGGTTCCCTATCTGTTTTGATGGTTGTTTCTTTTGCTGTGCAGAAGCTTTTGAGTTTGATGTAGTACCATGTGTTCATTTTTCCCTTTGTTTCTGTTGCCTTAGGTGATGTATCAGTGAAGATTCTGCTGCGTATGATGTCCGAAATTTTGTTGCCTACATTTTCTTCTAGAATTTTTATGGATAGACCATTCTTATAGCCCTTTGCCATCTCTCACAATGGCTAGCATAGTGCCTTTCCCACAGTTGATGATTTAAGATTGCTTAGTCAATTGTGTAAAATAGCCTGGCTACTTGGGTAGCCTAACTTTGCTCTTGCATTTGGGCTAAAAGAGAGAGGAAAGATGAAATAAGAAAATATGAATGAATCCTGAAAGCTAAGGGCAAAGAAAGGTAAGGAGAAAAATGGGCATTAGTAGAAAAGCACAAAAATAGGAGGCAGGTCATCCTCAGCTCTGAAGGTCATATTTCTCTCCTGGTCTACACACTCACCCACTTCTGCTTCTCTCACTTCTCTTTCTTCCCTACAATGGTTTGGCAAACAACCCTGAATAAATCTTCTAATGTCACATATTTAGGAGTGCCCCACTTACTTAATCTCAGACATTGCTGGTGGGAGGGTCAGTTGACATAACCCTAAATGGAAAGCAGTTTGGCAGTGGATACCAAGAGTTCCAGAAGTAGTCATTCCCCTAGTCTCAGTAATTCTACTTCTGGGACTCGACCCTAACGAAAAAATTCTAAATCTGAACAGAGATGTGTGTTCCTAAAGTTTTCAATACAGTTTTATTTATACAGAGCTAGGAACGATGGGCCAAAAGGTGAATAAATTGTGACACAACCCCCTTACTTGAATGTTTATCAAAGTTATTTGAAATTACGTTTTAAAGGCATTTCAGCCAATTTTGTTTTTTAAATGAGCATACAATAAAATTGACTTGACTTTTTTTGAGCGCACAGTTCTATGAACATTAGCGTCTATCTAGATTTGCGTAACCACCGCCGAAATCAAGATGAAAACCAGTTTCATCATCCCAAAACACTCCCTGTGCTCATCCTGTGTGATCATACCCTGCCCCCCTCCAGTCCTGTTTCCTGTGCTTATAGTTTTGTCGTCTTCCGAATATCATATAAATGGAATCATCCGCATGAACTTCAATCTTATGACCCTGGCTTCTTTCACTCAGCATGCCCTTGAGGTTCCTCAACATGGTTATGGGTATCAATAGTTCTTTTCTTTTTTATTGCTGAGTAGTAGTCCGTTGCATTGATGTACCACAGTTTTTGCATTTACCCACTGGAGGACATTTGGGTTTTTCCCAGTGTTTGGTGATACATAGAGCTGCTATATACATTCCTGTACAGGATTTTGTGTGAACGTAAGTGTTCATTTCTCTAGGGTAAATAGGAGTGGGATCCTGGGTCATACACTAAGTGTTAACTTCATAAGAAATTGCCAAACTGTTTTTAAGAGTTGAGAGCATTTTTAATAAGAAATGCTTTTGTTATAAATGAGGAAGTTGGAAATAAATTGTACGTGCAGTATAAAAATATGCATAGGAAGAAGGCCGGAAGAAAATATATCAAAATGATAAAGTGGTTGTCTTGTTGTGATTGGATTACAGATAGGCTTTTCTTTCTTCTTTTCTGGGTAAACTCTGGCTCCTGACATCAGCAAGCAACGAGTAAAAACAGATCACATTTATGTTAGTTACACAAATCCTAGTGCTCGGAGATCCCACTCTCTTTATTAACATCTAGCCTTGTCCAGAGAACCTGCTCCCTAATTTTTTTTTTTTGGTAGGAGCGGAGCCACGGAGTCAGGATAGTTTTGAGTATCTCTGAGCTCCTCTATTGTAATGTCTGAGGGTCTGCTTTCGCCCCTGTGTTTCCCATTGTGTTGTGCTGCCCCCTACTGGAAGGCTGTGCTCCTGAAAGCTTCCTCAGAACAACTGACCACCAGGGGAGTTCCCGCTGCCTGTCTGGTGGCCCCTGGTGACACGTGTCTTTCCACCACTCACAGACATGCTGAGGTGAGGCAGGGGCGGGAGGGGAACACTCTAACACTGTTCTCTCTGACCACAGTCTCTCTGACCCTACAGATTTGAGCCTCACGCGTAGTGGTTTCTCTCAGGTGATGATGACTCGCCCTTAATTTCAGTCTCCTGGAGTAACCTAATACTATCAGGCGGGTCTTCCAAGAGTGAAGCCCACTGTGGACCAGGATCTATTTCTCTCCGATAGAACCCCTTAACCCCTGTTGAAATCACCAGGCATGTTTCAGTATCTATACGCCTCCAAGACCTGAAAGCAGCTGCCAGGCATTCTCTGGCAGGACACCACCGACCTCTAGGGGGCAGTGTTGTCTCAGACCACTGTTCGTCTCCGCGTAATTGAACTCATTCTCAGCTCTAAACCAGCCAAATTACCTTTGCATCAGTCTTTTCCAAATATTCAGTGAGCACGTGTTATTTTTCTAATCAGAAACTAAATCAGTTAGGAATAAGCTAAAGAAAGCAGGGGATTATTTAAACACTAAGCAAAATATTAGGGCATTGCCTAAAATGTAAAAATAGCTTCTGTTTACAGTCTATTTTCTCAGCCATCTCTTTCTCTGTTAACTTTTCTCACGATTCAAAGCTGAAAATTATGCATGATTTAGTTGGGTTGCTAGATTATATGGCTCTTGATTTTAATTTTCCATATATAAAATGGCATTAAAGCTTCTAAAGTCATTTCAGTAGTATTCTCTAAGTTTCTCGGGGGACATTGAGAGTAATGCTTCTTCCCTCTCTATTGTACAAAGATAGCAGAGAACTAAATAGATGGAGAACATCTATATATAAATATAAAATATTCGAATAAGTGAAAAGACAAGGCTACCATTTATTCACACAAGGGCATGACTTTGAGGCTTCTGAGTTGGGTTATTTGACTTAGGCTAGTTCACCCACTCCCACACTGTGACCGGCCTCAGTGTGATGAAGGAGGCATGCCGGTCTCTCAGACATGTGGGCAGGGAAAAAGCAGGCTGACCTGGGTTGTGGGCTGGAAATAAAGATAACCAACCTATGCCAGGTTCTTGGATAGAAACCAACCCCTCCAGAGGAAAACTATTCATTCGACAAATGTTTATAGAGTAATAGTATATAGACTGACTTGTGGGGGCTACTTTTTATTAGGGAGTCAGGGAAGGTCTCTTTGAGGAGGCAGTATGTAAGGTGAGATCTGGGTGAGGGAGAGTCAGCCTTGAGAGGATGAAGGGATTGACGGGGGTTCCAGGGGAGAAGAAACACCTAATACAAAGGCTGGAACAAACTGAGTGGGTTCAGGAAACAAAAGGAGGCAAGAGTAGCTGGAGTTACAGCGGTGAGAGATAAAGGTGAGGTCAGAAAGGTAGGTGAGGAGTCTGGTCAAGCAACAGTCTTGTGGGCCAAGGTAAGGCATTTGAATTTCATTTTAATGCCATGAGAGACGTGGAGGATTTCACACAGAGGAGTGAAAGGATCTGACACAGGTTTTTAAAAACCATTCTGACTACCATTAAAAGGGCAAGGTTGGGAGCATGGAGAACATGTGGGCAGCTATCACCACAAGCGAGGCCAGAGATGCTGAAGGGATGGACCAGGATTGTGGCAGTAGAGACAGAAGGAAGGGGACAGCGTCACTATATAGCTTTTGGAGATGCAGCTGTTGGGATTCGTTGATTTATTAGGTGTACACTGTGGGTGGGGTTGTGAATTAAAGGACTACTCCTAGCTTTTTAGTTTGAACAGCTGATAGATGGTGGTTCCATTTCCCGAGATGGGAAGACTGAGAGCATCTTCAGAAGGAAAGGTTGGTGTTGAACATGTGGGCCTACCGGCCAAGCCTTTCTTTGGGTGACTTCAGGCATACCCCTCTGCAGTGCTGATGGGAAGGGTGTGGTCAGGCTGGCAACCACTGTGCCCTAGTGAGCTGATCCGGAGTTTTATCTGGGAGGGAAATCCAGGGGTGGATGTAAAATTGAAGGTCAGCAACCTGTCACACCAACAAAGAAATGTTGGTTCAGGTGATTCATACGTGAGCATCTAGAAAGATTAGCTCCTCAAAGTGGCTAGTACTCATTTGACCCCCAGCTCTTCCTGATTTTTTAAAACTATTTAGAGTTATATTTTACATATAGTTACATAAATTGAAAACACATACATAACGTGAATTCTAAATATTTATTTGAATGTTTCGACATCCCTGAAATTTAAATAAACGAAGCCTTGGGAGAGCACACATGTTTAAAAATAGGATGCCTGAGATGGTTAAAAAAATGATAAAGCTGTAAACAGCTCTTAAAAACATAATGTGTTCAGTCCCTAAAAGCTTAAAATGTAAATAAGTGCTTTCGCTTTTGACTACAAAGCTGGAGAATTTGGGGTATCTTGAAGAATTTTGAAGTGATACATTTACTTACAGAGATCCTGAATAATCATAGTCCTTAATCATTGCCACCGCCTCTTCGTTATTGTGAGTGCTTTTGTTAATCATTAAAAAGATTCCTGTAGTGGAAAGGCTGCCACAGCTTCAGTTTCCTTTCGGGGAATGAGACCTGCCCACTTTAGCAAGCTCTTTCTGTATTAGGGGTCTGCAGTGATGTCATAGTTTCCTGAGAATTGAGGGGTCCCCACTTATACCCTTAAAGAAGTGAGAGGTTCAGGAGCATGAGGTCTGGACCCAGAAACTAGAATCTTACATCATACCTGAAATTCCCTGAAGCAAATACCCAGGGAGGACCTATCCAGGCATCATCACCTTCATCTCCTACTTAATTCTCTAGGGTTGCTTACAAGTTCCTCTACCCAGCACATGACAAAGAACTTTGGAGAATGATTGAATGGCAGACTTTAGGAGTGTATTCTTTGCACCTACAATCCATTTGAGCATGGCCCAAGGAAATCCCTCTTGCAGAATATAAGTCAATTATAGAACATAGCTGAGAAATTCTGATCCAGGACTACCCAACATTCCAATGGTCTCCTGGGCTCTGCACCAACTGGTTCCCCATTAATCTCCCTGCCCTTATTTCCTACCTTTGTCTCCCTCGTTCACTCTGCTCCAGCCACTCTGGCCTGTTTTTACTCAGAAACAGACACACTTTACCTTGGGGACTTCACCTTTGCTGGTCTTCTCCTTAGAACACTCTCTTCCTGCATCTGTACAGCTAGCTCCCGTCCCTCCTTGGCTCCAACGTTGCTTTTTGAAAAATCCTACCCATATTAATCCCATTTAATATTGCTGATGTCTTCACTATGCACACTTGCCTTGCCCATTATCCAGCTCTTTTTTTCAATACATTTATCACTTTCTAATCTATAATATCATGTACCTATCTATGATACTTAGTGCTTATTGTCTATATCCTCCCATTAGAATACAGTTCCACAAAAGGTGGAATGTTTGCCTTTTGGTTTGGTCACTACTGATTCCCCTGTGCCTACAACAGTGCCTGGCACATAGTAGGCTTGCAATAATAGTTGTTGATTAAATGATTGAACATAGCACATTTGAGAAAACAAAAACTCAATATGGCCCCTGCTCTCAACACTAGCATACCCACCCAGGGCCAGTCCTCTCCCAGCACTGCTGACTGGCTGCCAGTCTGTCGTCAGGGTGCCTGGACAGGGCCTGGCCTTGACCCCAGTACCTGCTCAGTCCTCACTCAGCATCCATACACCGCCACTGCTGCCCATGACCCGACCCAGCCACACAATGTCAGCAGCTCGTCCAGGTGTGAAACCCTTCAAGTGTCCAAGTCCCTCTCTCAGTCTATGCCCGCTCCCTGTGTTCTTGCTCCTGTCCACATCACTGCAAATGCCCTCCTGTCCTGTGGTCAGCAACACTGCCCTGGGAAGACTGGCTTTAGGGCGGGGTGCCCGTCTCCCCAGCTACCCCTTCCATGCTCCCTGCCTGAGGAGCTCTTTTTCCTGTGAAGATTTTTCTGCCAACCATAAGACGGAAATAGACCTGGGATAATAAAAACAACAAACATGGAATTTAAAAGTTTATGAAACCTTATACAATTTTCACAGTTCTATTTTCTCATATGTATTTCTTGATTCGTTTTTGAGATGATTTACATAGAATCATTTTATGTACCTCCTTTTGGGGAAAAAATATTTTCAGAATTTCTCAGTTATGTAAATAGTAATAGAAAACATTCATTTAGCAATTACTATGTGCTTGGCATCATAATGCATCTCTCCACAAAGTATCTCACTTAATTCTCACCACATCCTAGTGAGGTTGATGCTGTCAATCTCCCCATTTGAAAGAGGAGAAAACTGAGGCCCAGAGAAGTTATTGACTCCCAAGTTTACACAGCTAGTAAGTGGAGGACTCTAAGTTTAAACTTCAATTAATTTAATTTGAGAGTTCAAATTTTCAACCACTATAAAATATCTGTGATACATGAGAGAGGCTGAACAGTAAGAGCTATTTTCTAAAATTTCCTTCATTTTCAGTGGTTGGTGCCAATCTTAATCCACTGAACAAATGTTTTATTGGGCACCTTCAATGTGACAGGTAATAGTCTTGCCACTGGGGCAATTGAGGTGAGCAAACAAACATGGCCCTGTACTCATAGAATATGTATCTCTTCTTAAAATCAAATTCCTGGCAATATGTATCAATAAATAGACTTTAAAATATTTATAACCTGCAACCAACAACCCCATTTCTGAAAATAAAGGTAATCTGAAACAAATACAAATAATTATACATAGAGATGTTTATCAGAGCACTGTTTATAATGGTGGGAAATGGAAACAACTGATGTGTCCGGGATGGAGAACTCATTAGGTAAATTGTGGTAAATCTATACATTGGAATATAGTAGTCATTCATTATAACATTTTAAAAAATGTTTCATATTACGAACAAATACTTAACTTTTCATGTTAAACGAGAAAAGCAAGCTACAAAACAATTTGTTTAGTATGTTCTTAAGTATGTAAAATAATATGTAACATTATTTAGATAAATTAAGATAAGCCATATGAAATTAGTATTTTTTGTAGGTTAGAAGGTTAAAATATTAGTGGTTTCATAATAGAAAAAACATCTGAAAGCAAATAAAACAAAATATTAATGGTGATTATTTCTGGTGGTGGGGTCATCAGCAATTTTTATTCCTTTTCTTACACTTTTCAGCATTTTCCAATTTTAAACAATGCACTTGCATTGCTTTTCTCATAGAAACATGACTGTAAAACAAAAAGAGAACAAATGTCCCCCTTTCAGCCACTTTACTAAATCATAGTGCTAAATGCACGTTGGTTGAGTACCTGTAATCCGTCATGTCAGTAACTGCAGCAAATGTAACAATGGACTGTAATTCCATTTTATACATACTGCAATAGAGAGCTAGCCCATAATGATATATCAAGATAGCAGTCTGACACGGGGGCTGGTTCAGAAAAAATAGATGCCAGACTGTCTGTGCTTCGTAGTTATGGGAAACCACTACTGATACTGACTGCCTTAGAGACAGGTTTCTAGGACCTAATTCATAATATTTCCAAGAAAACCACCTGAATTTCCTATTGATGATTTCAAATACTTCCAAAGCATTAAATATATATATATATTTAGGACCAAAAGAAAAGTGTATTATGAAGCTCTAGCTCTTGGGAACAATGGGGAGAATTTTTACATGCTAGAAAGAAGGTGTCTTTGTTTATAATGGATGATTTGAAATAACTTGCCAATTCTTCAGCAGTCAATGCTTATGAAGAGTCAGATTTGTTATATAGTTAGGAACAATGACAATTAAAAATTTAAGTAAAACAGTTTATCCTTTTCAAAATTTAGTATAACTGCTTCTTTTATACTTACACTTTTAACCAAGTTATACATTACATATGCATTTTAGTGAGCGCTTACTGTGTGCCAGGCACTGTATTGAAACCAGGTGGAGATTAGTGAACAAGACTGACAAGTCTCTTACAGCCCAGTGGCAGAGGCAGACAAACATGTAAATACATGTAAAATTATCCATTATGAGTAGATAAAAGCAAAGAACTGGATAGGCTGAGAATAAATTAGGCTGGGAAGAACTTGTGATCTAAATTAGCATAGGATGGTCTAAGGAAGGGACATTTAAATTTTTTTTTTCTTCTTTATTGATTTTAGAGAGAGAGGAAGAGAAAGGGAGAGAAACATCGATGAGAGAGAACAGATTTTAGAGAGAGAGGAAGGGAGAGGGAGAGATAGAAACATGGATGAGAGAGAACATTGACTGACTGCCTCCTGCATTCCCCCCACTGGGGATTTGGCCCACAACCTGGGTATGTGCCCTGATCAGGAATCGAACCCACGACCTCTTGGTACATGGGTCGATGCTCAACCACTGAGCCACACTGGCTGGGCTAAGGAAGGGACATTTAAACAAGAGGATGGGCAAAAGGAAAATCTCCCCAGGGTTAAGAAAAGATCTACTAAGGCCATGACCTGTGAAAAAGAGCCCGAGGTACTGGAAAAGGGTGAGAGTGCCTGGAAATTTCTGGAATACGGTATAGTCATCAATCAAATGGTGCTGGTGTGGAAAGCCTCGGCCATGTGACTCCCTCAGGAGTATGCAGATCACGTTCAGGATTTATCCAAAGTAGAACAGGAATCTGCTAGAGCATTTGAAACAGATATGACTAGATGAACATTTTTAAAACCTCATTCGACTAAAGTGTCTCACTGGGTTCTACTGGTTCTACCACTCCACTGGGTAAACTTCTCTGATGTCTGGAGTTCGCTTTAAAATATTCCAGATATAAAGAAAGAAGGAAAAAAAGTGGGGGTGACAAGGTCAAAACATTGCAAATTGTTGAGTCTGGGTGATAGGCACATGGAAGTTCATGAAATGTTTCTCTGTATTTTGGGGTGTGTTTGAAAATGTTGATGGTGAAAAGTTATTTCAAAAAAAATATAAAGAGGGAGCTTTGGCTCTGAAATCATGATCTCGTTCTGCCTCTTACTATTAGCTGTGTGATTTTGGAAAAGTTACTTTTCTTCTATAATCCTTAGTTTCCATATGTGTGAAATGGTGATAATGATAGTACCTACTCCAGGCTTGTTAAAAAAAAATTCAGGACAACAATAGCAGAGAGTCTGATCCCCAGTCAAGACTTAGGAAATGTTAGCTATGACTTTAGTATTTACTCCAGAAATACTATACTGTTAAATTGTTTTTTGAAAAGTCACCCTGTGTCTGTGTGGAGAATGGGTAGGAGAGAAGAAGGCTGATGTGACATGATCAGTTAAGGGCCATTGCTGGGATTCAACTGGGTGGCCTTGGAGCCACGGAGCAGTGAAGTCTGAGAGTCCCTGGTATGTGGGTGGTGCTTGAAACCCTGTGGAAGAACAGGACCTCCTGAGAGAGATCACAGGGGTTTTCAATCCCCCCTTTTTTACCATGGACCCCTTTGGCAGTTCTGCAAAGCCTATGGACTCCTTCTCCAAATCCCATCCGTGTGTGGGGGAGGCAAAATGTTATCCCTATGCTCTTAGGTTTACTGCTGGACCTGAGAATTAAACTGCTATAAGACAGATTAACAGGATAAAAGTAAACACATTTATTTGATATAAATTTTACATGACGTAACAGCCCTCATAAGGAAACAAAGACCCGAAGAAGCAATTGGAGTTGAACGCCTATATATTCAGTTGGTAAGCTGTGAAAACGTGACACGTCAGCGGGCTTGGGCCAGGGCAGTGAACAGGGGAGAAGTGACTGGGAAGGGAAGGGTTCCTTTACAAGGCTTGTTTATACAGACTTCTCCCGACCACGACTCCTTGTCTCTGAAGACAAAAATGTTATTTTTCTTCTGGAATAGGGTGTCTTTTCTCCATATGGGGGTCTTATCTCTTGCTTTCAGGAAGAAAAAAGGTGAAGTCAGAGGGCTCTTCTTGCACCTGCTGTTCTTCAAGTGCCTTTAACTAAAAATAATCCTTTTACCAAAGTGGCATAGTCTTCACATTCATAAAATAAATGTTGTGGGAGGACAGAACCAATTATATTGAAATACAATTATCAAAATATCACAAATTTTAATATAGTAAAATATATTTTTATTAATGTATTACATGACAAGATACAGCAGCCTAAAAACTAATGTTGAAATCAGGTTAAGCATATCTAATATTTCAAGATCTCTGCAACAGGTGTGATGGGATATAAAACTATTAGTGCTTCTCTGGGTGACTGCCACAGATTGGGTTCCCGAGAAAACAGAATCTAAATTGGAGATTGACATCCACAGTGGTTACTAGGGAGGGCACCTGAGAAGAGGAAGGGAAGGGGAGAGAAGGAAAAGAAAGTTCAGAGCTGTCCTGAATCAGAGAAGGCTGGGTCTGTGTATCCCAGCGTTGATCAATTGTCAGATGTCAGCAGCCCCAGGAAGGTGACGCCTGCTTTTCTGCAGCTAAGGCCATCCCTAAAGGGAATGACAGCTGAGAGCACTCTGCCCACACCCTCCCAGCAGCTGGGGGGACCCTCATTCCTGAAAGAGAATCTGAGTGGCACATCTTAACACCCACCACAGTGACAAAGTTCCATGGAGTTCTGTTGCCTACATTCAGAATTGAAGAAAATAATGACTTTCAGTTAGAGGTTAGTGGAAATGAACGTGTTTTTTTTATCCATCAAAATTCACGGACCCCCTTGTAGGCCCCAGGTTAAGAACAATTTTGAGTGAGAGGAGGTGCTGGTCAGGCTCTGTCGCTCACTGGAGCAGAGTAAGGCTGTCTTCTGCTCTAGGCAAAAACGAGCCTGTGTTCCAGAGCGAGAAGGATGTCCTTTCACAAAGAGAGTCAGACATGAGAGACTGCAGTCCCAAAGAGGAAGACACAGAGACAGAGATGTAGCTGACGGAGTATAGAGACATCCTATGTACCTCTTCCCCACACACATGCACAGCCTGCCCTATTACCAACATCTCTCACCAGCATGGTCCATTTGTTACAACTGATGAACCTACACTGACAAATCACAATCACCCAAAGCTCATAGTTTATGTTATAGTTCACTCTTTTTTTTTTTGAAGATGAATTTTTGTTTTGTATTTATTGATCTTAGAGAGAAAGGAGGGGAGGAAACAGAGAGAGAGAAAAAAATCAATATGTTGTTCCACTTACGCATGCATTCATTGGCTGATTCTTTTATGTGCCCTGACCAGGAATCAAACCTGCAAACTTGGTATATGGGGACAATGCTTGAACCAACTGAGCTACCCGGCCAGGTCCTATGGTTTACTCTTGATGTTGTACATTCTGTGGATTTGAACAAATGTGTAACAACATGTATCCATCATTATGGTGTCATACAGAGTATTTTCACTGTCCTGTAATTCCTCTGTGCTCCACATAGTCATCCCTCCCCACCAACCCCTGATCTTTTCACTGTCTCCATAGTTTTGCCTTTCCCAGAATGCCATATAGTTGGAATTATACAGTAGCTTTTTCAGATTGGCTTTTTTCACTTAGTAGTATGCATTTAAATGTCCTCTATGTCTTTTCATGGCTTGACAGCTTTTTTTTTAGCACCCCTATATCTTTATAATACTTTTTTCTCATGTAAGCCAGTGTAAGTAGGTTTCTGCAGCTTCCTTGTGAAAGACAAAGAGGTACTTTTAACACCCCCTTCCCAAAGTCTTGAAATCTGCAGAAGTTTGGGGTGAGGAGCATCTGTCAGCAAATATGGAGTTGGGATGGTTGAAACATCAGTGTTGAATTGTGTCCAATAAGGCTTTGCGATCTCCATGAAAGTATTGACTTCCTCCTTGGAGGTCCTTGTTTTATATCCTATAACCCGCCTACAAAAAAGACTTCTTTTTAATATACTGCCATAGACTTCAACATTTTGATGCTATGCTTTAAAATGGGATTAAAGATAGCTATTGTATTTTTTAATTTGACAGCAAAGCAGGCAATAATGAAATGGTATTTATCTGAATAGCAATCTTTACTTTTAAAATCCAAAGCCAGGCCCTAGCTGGTTTGGCTCAGTAGTTAGCAATTGGCCCGTGGACCGAAGTGTCATAGGCTTGATTCCTGGTCAAGAGCACATACCTGGGTTGCAGGTTCGATCCCCAGCCCTGGTCAGGGTCATGCAGGAGGCAACCAATTGATATTTCTCTCTCTCTCCCCCTCCCTCCCACTCTCTCTAAAAATCAATGGAAAAATATCCTCAGGTGAGGATTAAAATAAATAAATAAGTAAATAAAATAAAATCCAAAAGCAGCCAATAATGGGATCTATGGACTTTGCTATGATGATGACATATAGCATATAAAATATTAAGCACATCTAATATTTAATTTATTTCAATCATTAGTCTGTCAAGACATAATAAACCAACAAGAAAGCCTACCAATGGCTCCCCCACAAACACTCCCTACTGAACTACTCTTTGCTTTTATATGCAGTCATGAAACTTGAAAATTGCCTCTAAATTAGCATAGCTATTCACACATTATACCCACCAACAACAAAGAAATGCCACTGTAACAGTTGCTAAGTACTTTTTAATGCAAAACTGATGTTAGTGACAGATTTTTAAGCATGTAATTTGCCTCCACATGTGTCATTTTATTGGTAAAAACTCCCAGGACTAAAAAACAAAGTTTCAAAAAGTTATTTATTTTGTCTTCTGACAGGGTAGAATCGACATAAAATAATCATCCGATAGAATTGTGTCATGGCCTGTTCGACTCAGAATGCTACCATTGTTATGGAGGGGAAATAAAAGATATTTCCTCTATACTCTCCTCCTTCCCCTCCCCAGTAAGATGAAGCTCCCTGCCCTCCAGTAAGAAGTGAAGGATAAATATACCAAATAAACATATTTGGATTTGATTTTATGATTTGATTTGATAATACAATGTCTTATAAGTGGGAGCAAACTTTTTAAAAAACATTGGCAAAGATGTAGAGTAAAGGGTTCCCTCATGCACTATTGGTGGGAATGAAGATTGGTGCAGCCACTGTGGAAAACAGTATGAAGTTTCCTCAAAAAAAAATTAGAAATGGAACTGCTTTATGACCAAACGATTCCACTTCTGGGAATATATCTGCAGAAACCCGAAACACTAGTTTGAAAGAATATATGCACCCCTATGTTCATAGCAGCGTTATTTACAATAGCCAAGATCTGGAAGCAGCCCAAGTGCCCATCGGTAGATGAGTGGATAAAAAAGCCGTGTTACATTTACACAATGGAATGCTACTCAGCTGTAAAAAGAAGGAAATCTTACCTTTGAGACAGCATGAATGGACCTGGAGAGTATTATACTAAGTGAAATAAGCCAGTCTGAGAAAGACAAATACCACATGATTTCACTTTTATGTGGAATCTAATGAACAAAATAAGCTAACAAACAAATAAAATAGAAACAGACTCATAGATACAGAAAACAGATTGACAGCTGTTAGAGGGAATGGGTGTTGGAGGGCTGGGTGAGAAAAGTGAAGGGAACTAACAAAAAAAGAAACTTCATAGACACAGACAACACTATGGTGATTACCAGAGGGAAAGAACGGGGTGTGGGGGGAGATAGAAGAGGGTAAAGGGGGAGTAAATGGTGACGAAAGGAGACATTGCTTTGGGTGCTGAACACAGAATACAACATGTAGATGATGTATTATAGAAATGTACACCTGAAACCTATATAATTTTATTAACCAATGTCACTGCCATAAATTCAATAAAAATTTTTTTAAAAAAGGAACTCATCTGGGAAAAAAAATTTTTTTTAAACAATTACACTGTCAGCCTAGTTCTCCATCACTGTAACTTTTAAAAGAGACTGTCGTAGCCCTGGCCAGTGTGGCTACGTGGTTGGAGTGTCAGCCCACGCATCAAAGGGTCACAGGTTCAATTCCCAGTCAAGGGCACATACCTAGGTCGCAGGTTCGATCCCAGGTCCCAGTTGGGGTCCGTGCCGGAGGCAACCGATGGATATGTCTCTCTCACATCAATGTTTCTCCCTCCCTCTCTCTCTCACCCCCTCCCTCCCTCCCTTCCACTCTCTCTAAATATCAATGGAAAAAATATCCTCAGGTGAGGATTAACAAAAAATTAAATGAAAGAGAGACCATTGTAAACAAGCAGTGCCCTGCCTGAATGCAGGGTCTGAGGGGAGCACCTTCCACAGCTTACTGTTAGCCTGCCCATCAGACAGACATCCTTTCAAACATTTCAGCCACTGCCTCTATCCTGTGCACAGGAGACCCAATAACTAATACGTTATATCCCTTAAGGGACTCACAGTCAAGTATGAAGAAAGACTTTTAGGGAAACAAAGGATTCAGTCATTTAGGGGATGTGACACAGAAGGGTGTGCTGCAGCCAACCTTGGGTCAGAGGGGACAGGACAGCCATCATCAACCAGAGGAACGAGGGAGCTGATGTGCAGGACCCAAAGGGCTTGTACGTGGTGAAAAGGAAGCAGGAAGATCGGCTGTCCAACTTCTCTCGATTCTATGCTCTCCTGTGAAGAGAGCCATAACCCCTCACTCCCTGTGATAGCATTGTAATTAGGTAGTTATCAATAACAGAAAAGAGTAAAGGGAAGGTCAGACATTATAGGCGTGTCATTCTCTCCCTTCCTCCCTCTCTAAAATTATTATTTTTTTTAAATCCAAGTTCTGATTCAGGGGCAGGGCCCAACAGCCTGCATTTCTTTTTCTTTCTTTCTTTCTTTCTTTCTTTCTTTCTTTCTTTCTTTCTTTCTTTCTTTCTTTCTTTCTTTCTTTTTTTTTTTTTTTAACAGCCTGCATTTCTAACAAGCTCATAGGTGATACCAAAGCATGCACCACCCTTGCAAGCCTGGCTGGTGCTACAAGCACCTGCAGCGCTCACCATGCTTCCTGAGCTGTATCCCCACCAAGTCACTTCTCAGTCCTCCTCTGAACCTATTCTTCACACATGGATTCCATTCCAGCAGCTCAGTCTCCTTGCTTTTCTCAACACACAGGTGTGACCCTTCCTCTGACTGGAACACCTCCTTTAGTCACCTCAGGGGCTCACTACCTTGTCCCCTGCAGGTCTGCGCTTCAATGTCACATTCTCGGTGTGGCCTTCCCTGACCGTCCTGTCTGAAACCGATCCTGCTTCTCCACCGGCATTTCCTCTCTTCTGTTTGATCTCTCTCTGTTATACTCATCTCTATCAACACGCTTTGTATTCCTCTTTTTAACTTGCTCATATTTTTCTTTTCTCCTCCATGAATGAGACTGCGAGCTCCATGAAGACAGAGATTTGGGTCTGTTTTTATCCCCTGATCTTTCCCCAGCACCTAGCCCATAGTAACTGGCACATAATTCATATTTTTTAAGAGTCAAATTATTTATTATTTTTAAACATATTCTTTTTTGTAGGCTAGGCCTCAAAAGGCCAAACACTGGGATTGTTTTCTCATCCTTTTTTTTTTTTTTTTGGTACATGCCCCTAGTGGGAACCGAACCCGGGAATTTCTGGTCCACAGGCCAACGCTCCAACCGCTGAGCCAAACCGGCCAGGGCTGTTTTCTCATCCTTATATGTAGGGTGAGCTTGCTTGGAGCCAGCCATGTGTGATAGCCGATTCTGAGCTTTCTGATTTCTTTATTCATTTTATTATGATCCTTTCTTGGACTGTGTTCCTGGGCCCCTTCTCTTCTGCTTGTGTACCGTGCAACCCACTCTGGCTGAAATGAATTCATTTAAAATGTTCACATGTAATAAGACAGCTTACTAGGGAGAGCCTCTCTGGACAGTTGGTGAGCGATCCAGACCAGAACTACATGTAATACAGGATTTTGTGAGACAACTGTCTTAGTCTGTTCAGACTGCTGTAACAAAAATGCCATAGACTGTGCGGTTTAAACACAAACATTTATTTCTCACAGTTCCGGAAGCTGGAAGTCTAAGATCAAGTCACCAGCAGATTAGTGTCTGATGGGGACCTGCCTCCTGGTTTATCGACAGCTGTCTTTTCTCTGTGTGCTCCATGGCAGACGCCGGTGAGAGAGCTTCTGGGGTCTCTTTTAAAAGGGCATTAGTCCCATTATTGAGAGCCCCACCCTCCTGACCGAATCACCCCTCAAAGGCCCCATTTCCTACTACCATCACAATTTTGGGTGGGATTTCAACATATGAATTTGAGGGGGGACAAAAACATTTAGTTCATAACAACAGCTAAAGGATTTATCAAATACTACCATATCTTTGTCTATTATATAGGAAGAGAATTATGTCCAATTTACCAAAAGTTGTATGAAACAAGTAGCAGATTCTGGTATAAGTTTTCTCCTTCTACTTGACCCAGCAAATCATTTATAGAACAAGAAAAGTTATGAAATCATCTTTCTCTCTTCTTTTAAGGAAGCTGGGAAAACCCTTAGCCCCCTGTGGTTAGGATGGGTTTCTGTTCACCTATTTTATGGTCTGGCATAAGAAATATCATTCTTGTGAATTTTTGTTTGTTTGCAATATCTTTTTACTGATTTAGAGAGAGAGAGGAAGGGAGAGGGAGATAGAAACATAGATTGGCTGCCTCCTGCACACCCCCTACTGGGGGTCAAGCCCTCAACCCAGGCCCATGCCCTGACCGGGAATTGGACTAGTGACCTCTTGGTGCACGGGACGATGCTCAACCACTGAGCCACACTGGCTGGGCTCATTCTTGTGTTTTGATAAAGGCTATTGTCTGCTGGGACTACCATTTCCCAACTGCAGGAAGTTCTTCATCGATACTCATTCAAAGCTTATCTCTCCATGGTGTTTTCTCTGTCATGGTGTGTGCTCTGCGAAATGCCTGCTACCCCCACTCTTCATTCCCTTAGAAAGGAAGGCTTTGCTTCCCTTTCGCTTTGCTCCCTTCAACTACGCCTCCGCCGCTCAGTGCTGTCAAGCCAGCTTCTCCTGGGGCTGCTTGTCATGAAGGGGGTTAATCCTCCTGGTGTTTGGGATAGGGGTTCAGAGTGACCTCCAGACTGGGAAAGAGATGAAAAAATGTTCTCTGTTAAACTGAGGAGATCATGGTGCTTCCTGAGGGGTGGGGTAGGGGCTGGAGGATGCTGGGATGTACTGCTCAGATCTCCAGATCTCTCTTCAGGAAATACTTATTTTCCTTTAGGAAAGACTAAATCTCCTTAGGACGTATCCACCTAGCTGCTCAGGGTGCTGCTGGAAGACGGCCCTCAGAGTTAGCCCCTCAGACCTCAGCTGAAGAGAGCCCCCTGCCCACGTCATGTCCCCTGACGGAGGCCCGCATCTGGGTCTGATGGCGTTCAGGCATGAAGTGTTGGCCCTCTTGCCCCAGTCATGTCACCTCTGAAGGTTTGCCCCATTTGTAGGACTCCCCACAGGATCAGCTGAGACTTTGTTTGAGACTGAAACACAATTGGGCTTCTCTCTCTGCCCCCTCAGCTCCCTCCCCCTCCCTTCTCTCCCCACGTGCTAATTTCCATCTCAGAGGTGGCTCCCCAGGGACCTCAGCACTGAGTTATGCTCTTTTACATCCTCCTTAATCTTACTTTTCGACTGTCTCTCAGCAAGCTCGTCATGTTCTTCATTCAGATCTTTCTCCCAACAATTTCTGGAAAATGGAGGATCTGGCAGATACTCAAGAAGGAGGCGTAGGCACGGGGGAAACAGCAGGGTTCAGTAGGGGAACTGAGACTGAGCTCTGGGACGTGGGCTCAGCCATAAGGCAGAAGTCCATCTACCAGAACTGGGGTAAAGGTGAGGGTTGACATAGCAATAGCTTTAGTATTGAGTGTGGAGCTTGTTAAACATCCGCTGGCGAGGGTCAGAATTCATTTCAGAGTCTGGAGAGATAGAAAGGGGTAAGGGTGAGGTAGTAGGAGGAGGAAGATTTGAGCCTAGAGGTCTAGTTGGTGGGCTGGATATAGAGATAGAAAACGAGGCAAGTGAGACATTTACACACACACACACACACACACACACACACACACACACACTGCTGCTTTTGGGAAAATAATTGAACTTAAGGAGCACTATACATTTGAATTAAGTCCCCTTTCCAAGCCTGTAGTCTGCAAAATTAAAGACTAATGTCATATTAAAAATTCCCTGATAGATTCCTTGCATTCATTCTCCGTAGCATTCATTATATATGGGTAACAAATCTCCAGGAAACCCAATGGAAACACAAAATATAAATAGGACATCTATATTTATGAGCACAGGAAGGAAGTGTCAGCCAATGACAGGAAACAAGAAGAGGAATGTTAGGGTCCAGAAAAGGAGCAGCTCGAGGGGTCAGGTGATGGCTCAGTTCCTTCAGGGTTGGAGAATTTGCATTTTGAGAAAGTCCAGCAGATGTTGCTGCTGAGTAGAGAGCAGAACATTTATTTAGTGTCCTCAGAGGCAATCCATCCTGTTTACAATTTTGAAATGATATGATTTTTACGATAGTAAAATTCCAACCCTATGCCCTCAGTTGTTAATGTGTATACAGAAGCTAGCATTTACAGCAAACCCTAAACTTGATTTTATCAATGGTCACCTACCTGGTCTATCTCAAGAAATGCCACTGTTTAAAAAAAATTTTTTCTTTTTTTTCGTTATTGATTTTTTAGAGAGAAAAGAAGGGAGAGATAGAAACATCGATAAGAGAGAACATCAATTGGCCACCTCCTATATGCCCCCCACCGGGGATCGGGCCCACAACCTGGGCATGTGCCCTGACCAGGAATTGAATTTGCGACCTCTTGGTGCATGGGTTGAGGCTCAACCACTGACCCCTACCGGCCGGGCATAGAAATGCCACTGCTAATGCTTTGTCTGCCTCTATAAATATACTGAGGTATAGCTATATATTTTATTATTTATAAAAGCCATAGTGATATGCATAATATTACACAGGCAGGAAATAAATTAGTAAATCACTGAAAGATCGCTGTCTTAGTCTGCGAAGTCTGCCATAACAAAATACCATAGACTGGATGGCTTTAACTATAGGCATTTATTTTCTTAGAGTTCTGGAGGCTGGCAAGTCCAAGATCAAGGTCAGGGTTCTGTTCCTGGTGACACCTCTCTTCCTGGCCTGCAGACAGCTGCCTTCTCGAAATGTCCTGGCATGGAGGAGAAAGAGAGAGAAATCTTTCTTTTCCTCTTATCAGGCCCCAATCCTATTGAATTAGGTAGGATCCCACCTGTATGACCTCATTGAACCTTTATGGCCTTCTAAAGGCCCTATCTTCAAATACAGTCAGGGGACTATGGTTTCAAGGTATAAATTTTGGGAAGATACAGTTTAGTCCACAGCAATCACTAAATATAAAAGGACTAAGTACCTACATGTTGGTACTTGAGTCTAGCATGTTAAAAACAAACTTCTGTTTCTTTCTAGAATGACTGAAGATTTTTAGCTACCAAGTACTTTTTTGTTTTTTTACTTAAAAATCATTGTAAACCTGCAGAAAGCTGAAAGAATAATATACCCATATATAGGCTCACCTTTTGACCACATTCTCTAATATCCCAATCATACCCTCTCAGCTTGGAACGAAACTTACAAGACATACATAAACTCAGTCCAAGGAGCCATACAGCCTCTACTTTCAGATCTCTGGTGATGGAGAACTCAACTATTTTTGAGCCAGCTCCTTCTGGTTGTCACTAAGTTTGTGCTTAGAATAAACTGAAATCTGGTCCTCCATGATTTCTCTCAGACAAACCAATCCTAGTCCCTTTCTCACATGACAGCTTTAGAATGTTTGAAGGCGGTGCTCACGTCCTCTTCCTTCCTCAGAGCAGTGAAAGACTCACCACCCCGGATTCCTTCATCCATGCCTTATTTGGAGTGGTAGGGAGTCCTCACTCGCTTGGGTAGTAGGTTCACATGTTTATAAAATGTTACTCAATGTTGCTAAGATAATGAAGCTTCTTTATCTTTTGTAATGGATATAGTTTTTCCCATTGGTCATGCCAGGCAACTCAGTCTCTGTGGGGTATGCAGAGATTGGGAACCCCCAAGACCACCCTCAGGTTCAGTAATTCACTAGAAGATTTAGAGAGCTCACAATTATGGTTTATTACAGCAAAAGTTATTTAAAATTGGCCAGGGGAAGGGATGCCTGGGGCAGAGTCCAGGAGAGTTCCAAGGCTTCCAGGTGTCCTTCCCCAGGAGAGTCTCTGACAGCACTAACTCCTGCCAGCATGGATGTGTCACAACACTCATGGAGTTTTGCCCTCCAGGAAAGCTCACTAAGCCATGATGTCTAGAGTTTCACTGAAGCTTATTCATATGGTTAACCACCTGCATGATCTTAGCTACCAGCCTCTCCTGAAGTTGAGTTGATAGGGGTGGCCCAAAGCCCCCACTATCTGATATGCCCTAAGGCTCCCAGGTAAACAGATAGGACCTTTCAAGTGTTTAAAGATTACCTCTCAGGGCAAAGGCCCGACTCTCTATGGGCAAAATATAATTCTGTCCCACACAGAGCAGAAGAGCCAACTTTCAAGTGTCCTCCCTGTCCACGTCCCACTTCTCTGCCAGCACAGTATCTAGACATGTGAACCCCCACAGGGACAAGACAGATGAGCCTTGATCTGAGTGCAGGTCCTGTTCTGTCCCACGCCTCTGCTGTAGGGTGGCTGATCCAGTCAGGCTCCTGGAACCTTTCTGTGGTGCTTCCCCAAGGACAGTATTGTTCCTTGGTTAAGTTAAATCCACCCACCACACATCTGCCAGGACTTGCAGACCTCACCGAGTCTTAGCCAGGTCCTCTCTTTGGCCCTTGGCATAGACACCTGCTCTCCAGCCTTGATGTTCGAGTTGCTGCACACTTCAGCACAGAGGCCCTATCCTAGCAGGCTCCGAGGCTGCCAATTCTGTTGCTTACATTTTTCCCCCACAGAGGATTGTGGGAACTTCTGGAGTCCCTCCCATGCCCCTTTAGAGCCAAGGCAGGCCTGGGAGGGGGCACACAGGCCCTCCCACTGCTGAACCATGCCTCCCTGCCATCTTCATTGTGCTATGGTAGTCCCAGGACAGTGGGGGCCACTCTACATGGCAGAGCCTCTCAGAGTTCTAAACAAGGACTGGGCACAAGGACTGGGGCACAGGTCCCTTCTGCTGCTGTGTCTGGCTCTCCCTTAGATAATATATCATCTCTCCTCCACCCTCTTCCAGACTGTGACCTGGAGGGGACAGGCCACTTGCTTGTCCTTTTGCCGTCTGTTATTTTCCCCACGAACCAGGCCAGAAGGAAGGACTTCATTTATATCATATTTTCTTCTATCCTGATTAAGGATTCCTCAGGCTATACTAGTTAAATGGTTGCAAGGAGCCAGACTTATAAAAGAAAGGAAAGAAAAATATTAAAAAGAATATTATCTCTGTCATACTTAATAAAGTTTGGCAGCAATGAGAGCCTGGAGCCCACTGCGAACAGGAAAACCTCTCCCTGTCCCACCTTCTTTTCCTTTCTTTCCATCTTCCTTGTAGTCCGAAGAGCTCGCAGATAGCTTAGCAACTGCAAGGTCATGGTTTTAGAAATGAGAAGCAGTTCGTGATTCACTAGAATGTCAGTGTCCATGGTAATAATAGCTGCCATTTATTTGAACACTATGTGGCAAGTATTGTGTTGACTTCATTTAATTCTTCCAAAAGCACTATCATTACCCTCATTTCACAGATGAGAAAACTGAGGCTCAGGGAAGTTAAGTAATTTGCCCAAAGTCTTACAGCTGATGAGTAGTGTCACTGAAGTTTTAAAACCCAGCACCATCTGACTACAGAGACCATGCACTAATTAACCACCACCCTGAGCTACTTTTTGATGAGGCTTTCATATTTTTGGTTTTCTTGTTATCGTTATATAAAGGCATTCAGTAAAGTACAACTTGATACTCAGTTGCACCCACAGTTTTGCAAGCTTCCAAGGATCCCCGTTGATAATTAGTAAGTGTGGCATTTAAAACCTATTCTGGTGTTGGCAAGCACCCCAAAAATTCTGCTGGGATCACTGAGGGAATCAGCCACTTGGGACTCTTCCTTTCTAATCTCTTCTTAAGGGAACTTGTAATGAATCTAATTGAAAGTATCTACTTGATTCCCTACAGGATTATGTCACATAAACTAGTAGCAGGAAAGGTACTAAAATCAATAAAAGGGTGGTGGTGTGTGTGGGGGGGGGAGGATGGGAGAGAGAGAGAGCGAATGAGAGAGAGGAGAGACTTGAAAATACAGACCTAAGGGCAGGCAGGACACTGATTGTGTAGGAAAATCTTGGGCACTTTTTGATAACTGCTTTATGTGCAAAGAAATTTATGATTAGGTATGGGAACTTTGGGCACATATTTTGCTTTTCACTTTTGATAAGCTAAACTACGGGAATTTCTTTGGATGTTGATTAAAAGTGAGCAGTGCTGGGCACACTCCCCCTCCTGGGAGAGACGTTCCCTTCCCCCTCTTCTTCCCCTAGGTGCTTTGCCTTTGCCTTTCTCTCTCCTCAGCTCCAAGGGCCCTTCTTTAGCTTCTGTAACTTGTTTCCTGAGCCCACGCAGCCCAGCTGGCTCACTTCTTCTACTTCTGTAACTGTCTAAATAAACTTTCTCTTATGATTTGAAAAAAATTGAAAGTGCAATGCTGATATGGTCAAAGGGGCAGCACTGCTGGTGGAATCCAGGCCACACTGAGGACCCAGGCTGTATGACTGTGGTCAATATTGTCCTGGGCCTTCATTCAGTTATTCATTTGCCCGTTAAAGAGTTGAGCTGGGCTTGAAGAATGGGTAAGGTTTTTATAGGTGGAGACGGTGGGGGGCGATGGTATTATAGGTGGAGTCAATAGTAAACAGAGACCTAAGATGGGAAAATATGGCACATGTTTGGAGAACAAAAAGTTGTTTTTTTCAGCCAGAATTTCAGCAGGGGGGTGGGGCGGGGGGAGACAAAGTCCAAAGAGTAGAACAGGATGAAAGTGTAAAATGACTGCTAGGACCCCAGGAGCAGTGCTCGGTGTGAACCTCCAGTGGCACTGGGGAATTCTAGAAGCAGAAAAAGCAGCGAGGTTCTGAGCTTGGGTGGGACAGAAAGGAGAACTTTGTATTTATTTGCTCCCTCATTGGCTGATGTAACAGGACAGTCCTTCGGTCAACTGTTGCCTCACGATTGTCCCACCATGTGTGTTTTTGCCAGTTCCTCCTCTTGGTGAGACTCCACCATCCACCAGAGCTGTCTTTCCTCCTCTTCCCCCACCCCACTTTATTATGTATCTTGACAATATATTTTAATCCTTGGATTTGAGCTCACATTTGGGGGGGGGATGACCCTCAACATTCTCTCACCAAGACCAATAATCAGGATGGTGGTAGCAGCAGCCAGATTGCAATGTAAGAGGGTGACTCCGAAGTAGAGGCAGTGACTGTCCGTGTAGAAAGAGAAAAAGGTAGGCCTTTAAGTAATCCTGGGGTCACAGCGTAGGAGGAGGCGGAGTCTGTAGGAAGGCTTGAAGCTACAGGTGCTACAGGAGGTTATTCATGTACAAAGGGAGAAGACAGCAAGACGTGCAATTTATTAACTGCTCAGGCTGAAATATTTCCCCCATTCCTTCCAAGGTAGCATCTTCTCCAAGCAAAACCAGCAGTAACGTAAAATTCATGTTGTCATAGGTTTAAAAAGTCAATCATCTGGATGTTCAATCTGTGTGAAATCAAATGTGCAGATGGACTGAACTGTTAAATGGCATTTTCCATCCCATCGATGTCTAATTTGTGTCCTGCTATCTCCATAGAATCATCACCACCCTTGCGGATTCATAATAATTGCTGCCTCTCAGAGCTCCCAGATCTCTTATCTCTGAGTTATTCATTCCAGCATCTTTCTCTTTTTACAAAGAATGTGTATACCAGTCCTTTTTTCAAATATTCTAAATTTATTTTTCTTCCTTTGGCACAAGGCATTTGTATAATAGGTCTCTAACTCTCTTTAAGATGTAAGTATATGTAATGAGTTGTGTGTTTTTTTCCTGCAACTCTGGCTGGGAGTTCAAACAAATCCACTTGGAGTATGGATATAGTTACCATTACTCTAACTCACTTTCTTGAAGGCATGACTGTTCCTTTATAACAATAACAAGCATTGTTGTTATTATTATAAGAATAATAAAGTTAAGTCTTAAAGTGCAAGTACCATTGGGAGGGAGCTCATTAAAAAATGAACGTTCTTATTAAGAAACAAATAAACAATACCTAATTGATCCCTTTGTAAAGGTGCAATTTGAGAGGAGAGGACACGAGCTGTGGAAAGGAGAGGAGGACCAGAGGGGCTTACAGCCCCTGAGCAGACTCCCAGACCGGTGGCGAAACCACACACCAAGCTAGATTTCCCTCCCAGTTTTGCTTAGGGCCATCCATATTAAAGGTAAACATTAAAACTGAGTGCCTTTCTATCTCTGGTTTCCTTTCTCTAAATCTGAAGTCTAAGTTATCAAGTGTACTCACTAAATAGGATGCTCTTTTGTTTTTACTGCTATACACAGACAAAGCTATATTTATGCTCTGCCAGTAAATTGGAATAAATTGAGTTTAAAATGATTTTCCGAGATATTATAAAATGTTGACTGCTTTGAAAAGAACAAAAGCAACTCTGAACAATGCCTATGGAAAATTGCTTTATACGATTAAGAAATATCACTCGTTTACAAAGAAATGTTTATTTTAAGAAATGGAAACTCCATCATAGATTTAGAGCTAGCTGTGCACAGCTAATTCTTTCTAAAAATAGTGAACTGTTAGCAAGTTCATTAATCGGGGTCATGTGTATAGCAATATCTGTTTAAGGTGAGACTTCTTCCATTCATTACTGCCTATTTCATCAGATAGACAGTGCTGTCTTTTAATTGCACAAGCATGCAGTAAATTATAGTCTTGAATTTCCCTACCAGAGGCCTAATTTAGGTCAGTGCTGAGATAATAGTGCTTTATCACTTGGCCACAACAGAATCCTGATGTGTTATTTGTAAGGGATTCCTTACACACGGGTTACATGCTCAGATGATAGTCTTGACACAACTAGTACCTTCAGGCAAGCAGTGTGTCTTTCACGAACCCTAGGTGAAGAGCGACAACTAACAGAACGGACACACTGAAGTTCAGCAGAAGTTTAGAGAAATGTCTTGATTGATCATTTTCCATAAGAACCAAAAATCTAAACAGCTGCTATTCTAGTTCTTGTGGGACCTCTGATAGTAGAGCCATTTATAGCCTGCTTCTGGACCTTGCCTACAGATACTTTAAAGCTGATGCCTAAATTCTTCCCTCAAAGGTTTTGATTTAATTGGTCTGGGATGCAGCCTGGACCTCATGATTTTTACAAGCTCCCAAATGGTGGAAAGAAGCAGCCAAGGTTGTGAACTTCAAAGGTTGAGAGCTTCACAGGTTTGGCGGCAACCCCACAACAGCTGATAATTTCCTGTTCCGCCTAATGATTCCATTCAAACGGTGATGTCTCTCTAGATAATAAATACACATTTGAACCTTCCTTGGACTCATTGGATAAGAATTTCTGAGAGTGGGGCCCAGGCAGGAGTACTTTTTATATTTCCCTCAGTGGATCTTTGGCAGCCAGAGTTGCAGAATCCTGCTTTGTGGTTGCCTAGATCCAGCCACGAGACACTTCAATGAACATACCTGAAGAAGCCATGCATGACTGTTCATTAGAGCATTTTACTTAAAACTGGAATTTTGTTTAATAACAATTTGCTTATTGTTTCTATTCCACATATACTAGGTTCTGGTTAGAATAGGTTTCTTGATTGTATTTATAGTACCTGGGAGGTAAATCCTAGTACCCGGGCAAAGTGGCATTATGAATACATTTAATTTAACAATTTTCATACCTTAACATTGAAAAAAATCTGTCACCCAGTTGCCAGTACCAGAATGTTTTTGTTTTTTTTATTCCTCACCTGAGGATATTTTTCCATTTATCATCAGACAGAGTGAGAGGGAGGCAGAGAGAGAGAGACAGAGGGAAACATCGATGTGATAGAGCCACATCGACTGGTTGCCTCCCGCATGACTGAGCAGGGCCGGGGACCAAACGCAACCGAGGTACGTGCCCTTGACCACAATCGAACCCGTGACTCATTGGTCCGTGGGCTGACGCTCTAACTGCTAAGCCAAACCGGCCAGGCTCAGAATATTTTTTGGTGGCTGCAGGGTGTCTACTACTTATTGTGGATTACTTCGGGCTGCTCACCTGAGGGCAGGTGTTATGTCCCTTGTTAAAATCCACCCATTGTTAACACTGAGAAGTTCCCGCTTGGTGTGTCTCCTACTGGAAAAGTTTTTATCTCTCAAGTGAGGCCATACCTTGCCTGCTCTTCTGTGCCTTTGGTTCCAAATATCTTTCTGGGGTGGGGCAAGGGCCCTAATAGTCTTCACTGTCCTACCCATCTGCATCAGGATTTCTCTTTCAGTTAACACCTTTTTGATTTGTGGCTCAATTTCACTCACAGCCTGCCCTAGGTTAAAAACAATTATTCTTTATTTAAGACTAGCCCTGGCTGGTTTGGCTCAGCGGTTGGAGCGTCGGCCTGTGGACCAGAGAGTCCCAGGTTCGGTTCCCGCTAGGGGCACGTACCAAAAAAAAAAGAATTTCAGACTAAATATTCTCATTCCCAAATAAGTTCCCAGATCCTTATCATGTAGATAATGCTTTGGAAAACATTAACTGATTGCTCAAAGAGTCACTCATTGCTAAGGATAAGGACCTTTTTTAGATATTGGCAACAGTTTGGGGCAAAGAACCTTGTATATAATATGTACTATTTGATGAATAAAAAGCAAATATTTAAGGCTAATAGTTTTTCCCAAGGTCATAAAACTTCTACATACATTATCCTACTACATTACCTAGTTGTTCAATATTCTTTCCTTCATCAGACATGTTATAAGAGCTTCTACAATGTGCAGTGGATCTAGATGTAGGGAATCAAAAGTGAGTAAGACACAGTCTAACTTGACTACAGGGATCGTGTCCTGGATTATGTCTATAAGTAGAGGATCAATGAACGTTTTTGAATGCGTGAATGAGAAATGGCAAAACAAGGCGAGGAAATGGTGAAAAATGGCCACCTCCAGGTTGGATGATACTAAGGCTCAGAAAGACCTTGTGATCTCCCCTTGTGGGAGTGCCCAGATGCACCTTCACCTTCACAAGGTCATATTACAGAGGCATTGTGAAACATTCGGAACAGCTGTTTTCATAGACATGGGCAAAGGATCCCCAATGGGGCCCACTGTTCATTCTAAAACCCAATACAATTTTTTAAAAACAAGTAAAATTCAATGATGTGAATTCCTGCTATTTACTGAAAGAAAGAAAAAAAGGCAATCTCAAAGTTAAAGCATTAGAAGGATTGTTATGTACAAGAAAACAACTGGTCATAAGGTTGCTGGACAATTTTGCGAA